>JARJDW010012912.1:0-14800 GCA_030264715.1 Adinopsis sp. GC000173
ACGCACCTCGCTTTGTTCATAATTCGCCAATAAGACTGTATTAGTATGCAAAATCTAACAAACAAGGCATTTAGTATATAAACTTAATTCTGGCGCGCTGAATTTAATGGTGCAAACCGTTTTTTAAGTTAGATCGAGTTTTCGGGATATGTCAATTTGAATGTCTTAAGAACAATGATACTACAGATATGCATAAAAGATACATCTTATTAGTGATCCGGTAATCTATAAGCGTTCACGCCTATTGTATGTATCCGAAAAATCCGTAAAACACAATAAAAATTTGTGGGCCATTCAAGTATTAACGAGACTTTTGTTGTAGCCGTGCAGATAGTGATAGGAAAAAGATGAAAATTTATGTAGACAGTGGTGGGGAGGTAATAAGAGTTTCCAGCCTGCAGACTACTGAATCGTGTCCTTCCCAGGATGAGGAGGACAATGAGTAAAGCAGAAGTCAATTCATCTTTTGCGCAACGCATTATCATAATATTTTTAGCGAATGCGGGCATCGACCTTAGCGAAATTTTAAGCAGACTTTCTTCTGAGTTCCCTCAACAAAGCTTATCAAGCGACTTGTCCTGCAGACTAAAAGCGTGCAATATGCCTTACTAGCATTTCGTAACGGTATCTTTTGTGTTCTTCCAAAAGAAGCCGTGGAACCCATCTTGCTAAAACTTTTCGACAGTTGAGCTCTTTAGTGATGATGGTTTGTGTATTTCCAACACTTATACCAACTTTTGAAGAGATTTCATAAACCGTTTATCGTTGGTCAGCTTCAATGATTTCTCAAAACCGCACGAATGTTGTCCTCCGTTACGATGGTTCGAGGACTTCGATTATGGAGTCCATTTTCTACTCTTTCACAGCCGGTTGCGAATTGTTTGGCCTAATCAAAAACTCGGGCGTTTAATTAAATTTGTTCAGCAAGCTGAAAAGAAACTTTTCTAAAATTTTCATTAGATTTGATGCCACCATTTGTTAAAAATGTTTTGATAATGCGTTGCGCTAAAGATGAATTGACTTCTGCCTTACTCATTGTCCTCCTGATCCTAGAAAGGGCATGATTGTGTAGTCTGCAGGCTGGAGAGTTTTTTTACCTCCCCACCACTGCCTACATAAATTTTCATCTCTATGCTATCACTATCTGCACGGCTATAACAAAAGTCTCGTTCATATTGAATCACCCAGGTACATATGCTGCAATGCAGATGTACCATATATTAGAGATGCATCTTATTTGTGATAACGTTTTACTCTACAACGGTTTACGTCTATTGTCCATTTCCATCGAATAACGTATACGAGTGGTGTAAGTACAGCCTAAGAGTCAATAAAGAAGTCTAAACAAAGGTTTTTTTTTAAAGAAACTAGGCAAAATCTATTGGATTGGCAAAAAAGTAACTGCGTTTTTCACATCTGGCAAATGTTTTTGCATTTTTTGAATGACGTGTGTTTATGATGAATTCGTCCTTTTAGCATTTGATATTAGTCATATAGAAGTTTCTTTTGAAGCTCATGGTTAGTGATTTCTTTTAAAATTGTTTGCTTATATCAATTCTAAAATGGAGTGCAAAAATGAACATTTTCGGCATATTTTACTATTTTATTTCCGAAAAGAAAAGAAAGCTGCTGAGGCTCATAAGGAAATATGTAAAGTTTACGGTGATGATTGTCTAACAAATCGCAGGTGTCAGAATTTGTTTTAAAAAATCCATTCTGGAAATTCTTTGCTGAAAGTTGAGAAACATTCCGATCGGCTTACTAAAGGTTATTATGACCAAAACATACTGTAAATTGAAAAAGACCGTCATATAACTGTTTGATAGATTGCAGGGAGGTTTAATGTAACACATAGTGATTGAAAACCTAAATCAGATATTTGAGTGCCGCTCGGGATGAATCACACTTGAAAAACGCATTTACTTTCTTGCCAACCCAATACTATATCCCTTGAACAATTATATTGATTATAACATTATTTTATGTGTTTCTATTAAAAAATAATAAAAATTAGGTATTTTGTTTGCTTAATCTTAAGGCTTTCAAATAGAAATATCGCGAAAACCCATATATCCACTCAACTCGTCTTTGTATTTTTCTACTGAGAGACTAATAGTGCTTTCCAAAACCACTAAAGTTTCACACTCCACAAACAAAAAAAGATGTTACATATTTAAGAGCAATATTTAAAAATTCTGCTTACAAGTATCAACGTGTAGGTAATTACGCTCAAAATAATCGAACCAATGAACAGAATCCACATAAAGGTTGGCATGCATATCTCTTTGTAACGATCGGTGAGCCTTAAATACAAAAAAACAAATTTAATTAAGCACTCCATTTGCACAACAACTACAAATTTATACTCCATAATTCGACGATGGTACAAAACGCATCGTTTTACTTCTGACTGAAGTACGTCGTGGGCTTTTTCGTCTTTCAGCCGTAACAGCATGCTCTGTAGCTCACGCAAGTAACACACCAGTACCTCAATCGGCAGCACGATGATGGTCCCAACCAGAGTCACACCCGTGCCATAAATGTACACGCAGATTGCCTGACATACCGCATATATTTTTCTATTTCGGTTGGTGTAAATGTTGACGAATGGATTGTAGGCTATGTAGAAAAGACCGCAATCACTCTCGATGTTATCAAGACCGGAACAATCCTGTACCACCAGCATAATGATTTTTAGCACCATACCGGAATATAAACCAACTACCATCACAGTAGCCGATAGATTAAATCGGTTATTCGAGCGCTCGAGCGTTTCAGGCTTTTTGTAGACGCTGAAGTCACCAAGATCGCGAAGCAACTGTTCAATGTTTGTACGCTGATACAGATAGTGAAAAATTTGAAAGTTCAACACGTTGAATGAGAGCATATTCGTGATGTCGTCGGCAATCTCAATGAAAACGATCATTGGACGATCAGTGGCTGAAAGGCAAGATATAATAGTAAGGCTTAGTCCGCTTCAAATTAAATGATGATTTACTGAGGTAGTGATAGAAGTGAAAGTAGGTACCAGACAAGAAAAGCAACCCAACTAAATGTATCAACAAATTGCTGGGGTGAAACTTCTCCGTCCATAGTCCATGATATTTCAGGTGGCGAATGATATTATCGCCAAGAACTAGGCTCGACTTGTTTGTGTTGACGCACGACATACTACTGACAACTTAAAAGAAACTTCATCTAACGCTAATTATACGTTGAATGTGTTAAAAAAATTAAATATCATTAAACATCATTAAATATCGTTTTTAAAAAATCAATAGCGCTAGTTAGGTATTATTAAAAGTTCCATATCACCCACTATAGTATCTAATTAATTGCTGTGTAAAATTGTATAAAAATATATTAATACAAAGGGAGGAACTCTTTGACAGGACTTTGACTAACTTCGCCTAAACCAGTGTTTCCCAAAATGTGATAGGCGTACCCTCAAGGGTACGCAAAGGCTTTGAAGCGGATACGCGCTAACAGTGTACACTGCATTATATATAAATTTAATTTAAAACGTGCCATCCAAACATTTTTAATAGAAATCGAAATTAAATTAGTTCAGCAACTTAGGAATTACCTTAAATAAATAAATTCATACATTCCTTGACCGAAAATTCTTAAAAATGTAACTAAACTCTAATCTTAAGGAAACAAGTTCCCGCAGTTAGAGTTGATGTTGAATGAAGTAATTTTGTTAAATAGTAGAACTCTTATTTCTATATTCTAACTTTTTAACGAGGCGGTAAGCAGTTGTACAAAAATTCTCAACGGAGTACACACATGTTGAAAGTTTGGGAAACACTGACCTAAAGGATTTCAAACGCATTTAACATTTATATTTTCAAATTTATAATCAAATAAAAATTACAATTTTATTCTTTACCTATTAGTCATGAAATTAAATAGGTTCGCAAAGCTTAATCTTTGTGTCGGGTAAATTCCAGACAACAAAGAATATTAATACAACATACACGTATATGGTAGTATCCCAATAACATATTTTTCGTTGATCCAAAAAATTGCAGAATCTGTTGTCGGTAGGGCAGAGCTTAATTTCTTTTAATAGAGCTTTCTAAATAGTGGTATTTACATGAATAAATATGAATCTATTAGATAATAATCGCAAAATTTATTAAAAAGAGCAATTATTTGCTAGAATAGAAATGTGGATTAATAAAATTATTGAAAGAAGTTGTATGATTCAGTACAAGTTGACCTACCCTGAACAAACTATTATATATGTTGCACGTGCAAATAAATGATGAACATTTCCTTAGTTTTATAGATAATCATTATTTAATTTTTGCACAAATATGGCATGATAAACGAATTTATATTATGTAGATCACATTTAACCAATAACTCATAAGTTAGTAACAGTTAAAAATATATTTTTATTATTTAAATTATCTGCAAAAAACAAGAGTTAGGCACTATTAAAAATAACCGAGTTAAAATACGTTAAACATCATATTTTACTTTTATCGCACATAAGTCGTTTGAAGGGTATGAGAAAAGAAAGGTAAACAGTTTCAGTAAAGAATAAACCGTGGGACCTTGAGACACCTCGAGTGTAATTCGTTCTATCAGCGGTATTGTAATTTAAATTTGCTCCTATCTCAAATGAGAAACATTTACTAATTCGTAATGCAGCGATTTTAGTATCTCGGAATTCAATTCGGTTCTCAAATAAAATATTAGTCTGAGCTGCAGCTCTTATCTAAAAAGCTCATATGTTGACCTGCTCAAATCTCAAAGTTTCGCTGTGTTAGCAAATTACATTTATCACACATGATATTTATTTGTATTGTCATTAATATCCAAAAATTTGAAGAATTGCGATAAAACCTCCTAAACATCATTTGCGAACATATTTTATTATATAATTTAGCCTCGTGCTGTTTATTGGCCCCACTCAAATGTTCTCAGTCTAATTTTCGAACTCCTTATTTCAAGTTTACCTCAGGAAATGTTTCAGGTCACACCGCAACACAAACATTTAATTACTGCGTGGTCGCAATGTCGAACCATAAAAAATTCATACACCGTTTTCTTAATAATAACCGATGGTATATATATCAACCCTATACTTATTCCGGAACCTTATCGGTTACATGTTTTAAACCAATATTGAGGAGCAAGGATATAATTAGCACAGGTAACATTTAGAGGACGCTGACATAAAAGTCCATAAAGTTTTTCTATTAGGAAAAATAAACAACATTCTCTTTAATATTGCGGTGTCCGTTTACATTCTAAGACGCAGTTCTGCCTTAAGAATTTTTATTTGTCTTTATGGGCATTCTCGTTGATCACACCCAGTGAAATTCCTGGTAAAAAACTTTAAAGTACCAGATTGGTATCAAATACCTGCCGGATTTGAAGATTACATATCAAATTTAGACAGTATAACCGAAAAAAAACTTTTATATTTATCCGCTATTATACATGCATATAAAAGAATTAAAGAGATTTTACGTTATTTATCAAAATATTATATTGATTTGGCAACAAATCATACTGATTTTGTAGACAATTGAGTACGAAACATTAGCATAACTCAATCCGACACATTTCTATTGAAATTGCGATCCTTAAGTCTGGCAGAGCTCAAACAGTTGCAGACTTTTGAATTACTGCCAATTGAACAAACAACAGACACCGTTCATACTTCAGCAACGATAATCATATACATCATAGCAGCGTATGTTTACGTCAAGTATTCCCAAAGATGGAGAAAACATCCAATAACGGTCCATCAACAATATTCCAACGTTGGAAATGTAACATTTTTAATTGTCCCGGAAGTTCAATCTTACGAACAGGCGAATTATATGGATAAATATCCCTACCAATAAGCATTATTTGGAATGTGCAGCAAATATTGTTCTATATAAACTCATGCTAAATACACTTTTCAGTTAGATATTAAGTAACAATTGTAACTTGTTCTCATTCAATTTTTGGGTTTTATAATTCAAAAATTCACCTTTTTTTAACATTAAATCCGATAAGTTAATATAATTTACGCGTCAAGGGTACATGAATTTGTATAATTATGTTTAAATTTTAGTTAATTATTTTCATTTACAAATCGAGATAACTTTATAGCTTGTTACGTGATTTACTATACTGAAGTAGATTTTAAGTTATTTAAATTTCAATATTAGGTAAGAGATAACAAGGATGCAGTTTCCAAACAAACTTTTGATAGATGTTTTTCATAATCTTTAATATTTTGGCATACCAAGATAGTGTTAGACCACAGACAATATAATATTATATTGTCTGTGGTTAGACGTTCAAATATATACCATTGTTTTATCATTCTAGCGTAATATTATCAAGAATATGATATAGATTTTTCTCCAACCATTCTATTTTACATTTAATTGCACTCTAAAGCTTTCCACAACCAATTAACTTAAATACAACTTTACCCCAACCTTAAACTAATATTAAGAATTGACTTTTTAACCTGATTTCAAAACTGCATGAAATATTAACTACTAACAGGCTTTAATATTCCAACTAAATTGAAAAACATTAGGATATTGAGCAGTATGTGACTTTATAATGCAATTTTTTAAAATATGTTTTGGGTCAATATAAATATGGGATGTGTTTCATTGTGGAAATAAGAACAACACAAGCAATGAAGACAATATGTGGTTGCTTTATGTTAAAATTTGTTATTATATTTGTACATTCGTTGTATTTTTTTTAAGTAAATTAATTTGCGCTTTCTTTCAGTCTTGGAAATATGAGTTTATAATTAACACCGCTTGCATCTCCATCGTCTAAGGCCACTACACTATAATTAAAAATAACTTTTGGTTTTCGAATTATTATTCTATTTTCTTTCTGTCCCTTGTATACTATTTTTCTGAAAAGGAGTTCATAGAAAAAAAAATTAGTACCTTGTTTAAATGGAAATTAGCATTAATTTAAACTCACTTGTAATATTGATGATCCTGTAACGGTTGTAATTTTACTGCATTAACACGTCCATGATTTACACCTTTTAATTTCTGAATTTGAATTGAAGATTTACATTTGCATAGTTTTAAGCAGTTTATTGTTCTTTTCATATCCTGTATCTTTTTATCTTTAACTAAAATTCTCCTTTTTAAAGCTTCTACTGTTTTTTTTAAAGCTGCATTTTCATTTCGTAACTCCTCATTCTCAGTATTCTCTTCTATTGCTTTGTCCTCTTCTGTTAAATTTCCTACATCTATATCATCCACAATAACATTTTCCACTGCTATGTTATCTACTTGTTCATTTTTTGGATTGTCTATAGTTGGAATAGCACCACTTTTTAATTTCCTTCCACGTGGAACGTAATTTAATAATTCTGCTCTTAAATCTCTCTCAAAACAATCTTCCTCGAAGTGTAGGGAGCACATACGCCAGGTTTTTTCATTAAATGGTTTATCGTTCAAACAGAATTCAATCCATTTTTGTCGTACAGATTCATCTTTGGGAAAACGGTAATTTGATATATTCTTCCTAGAATTTCGATATTCGCTGGTACAATTATCTACACAACAACTATAAGGCATATTGTTAATGAACTACAAAAACTAATCGACATAACCTAATAAGTTGTTTACGTTCTTCTGTCACATAAAAGTGCTGTCACAATGCTTGTGACGTCATCGACTCATTCTAGGGTGGGGTAAATTACTAGGATTACTAGTGTTTCGTAATATCAATCTGCATCAATCGCATTGAGCACATCGTGCACGTTGTTGATGCATGTGAAGCGTAGTGAATTGAAATAAAACAAAATAAATGTATATATTAAACATATTAAAAGACGTATTGTAGTCGATATTTATGTAGGGTTGATAAAAAATGACGTATATAAAGACTGCGAAAAGATTATGTTTTTACACGAGTTGAAAGTATAACCAGGATTACGGATAAAATAAGAGTATCAGATCAGAATATTGAAAAACAGTTCGCCAGACAATTTTTGTGTGTTAATAAGTGTATAAAGTTAAATATAAAATAAATTTCCTACAAAATTTGGGGCGAAGAATTTCATACGCTTGTCACTAATTGATAAAACAGAATTTTAGTGAGTATGACGGGTTCCGAGGTTTAGGTTAGGTCAGCAGACCAAGTATGACGTCAATTAGAGTAACCCTCCTTGTGGGAGTTGTAAGAAAATGTTAGGAAAAAGTTATGTTTACGTTATGCTCATACATTACTGACACATTGAAAGGGCGCAGAAAAAAATATCAGTAAGAGCGCACGTGTTTAACAGGCTGTACGCTTAGAATGGAACGCGGAGAGTAAAATTTTCAAGCGTTGGTCATGGATGCGATACACTGGCATACCGTTTTTTGCATACCGCATACCAATACTAAGTTTGACCATTGAGTAAGGACATACTCTTACTCAATGGTAAAAGGCTTTTAAAATTTGTAATTTATTCACTTTGTGGCAAACTTACATGGTGTGTTATGTACCCGTCTCAAATTATGTATTTTTTTAGATTGTATTAATTACAATTCGGTATTTTTCCTAAATACTTCTAATACACCAACCTTCAATGTTATTTATACATTTGTTAATAATAATTTTGGGTTTTTTTGTATATTATTATTATATTTATGTATATACCTATATAGGGGCATAAAACTTAGCATAAAATTCATTACAATTTAATTATCATTATTATTATTATTTTGTTACTGTGTTCATTGTTATTATTTTATAGTAGTTGATAATTCATTATTGTTATACACATTATTATATTTGTGGTTCCTTTTAATATATTTGTTAAACGTTTGTTGTGTCAAAATCATCAACCCACAATCCCACAACAGGTGTGTAATACGCAGACAAGGTGCACAAGCTACTTGGCGTGAAAAATTTATCANTTATTATATTTGGGGTTCCTTTTAATATATTTGTTAAACGTTTGTTGTGTCAAAATCATCAACCCACAATCCCACAACAGGTGTGTAATACGCAGACAAGGTGCACAAGCTACTTGGCGCGAAAAATTTATCATTAAATATGGTGAAACGTATTTATATTTTACAACTTTAGCGGTTTAGCAGTCATTTGTTGGTGGGGGAACATGCTCCCGGCTTCCTACCATTCTGTATACCCCTTGTATTATGTTGCCTTGTTTCATACCTTCCCCACGGCTAGATTGCTTATCGTTTATCGCAGACAAATAATTTATGTGAAAAAAGTTATCAGTGTTTTTGTACAAATAGTGTCTATTACTTGTTTCTAGTAATATCGACACTCTCATCGCATCAGAACGGGGATACTATTAAATTAGCAGTGTTATAGCGGGAAATAAGAAGACAACATGCAGCAACAGGAAGGTTCAAGTTCATCAGAAGTAAGTTGAAATTTGCACTTAACCTATACAAATATTTTATACTACTAATGTAAGAATAAATTTAAAAAAAATCTAATTGATAGAAACGCAGTCTTATGAAATGTATTTAATAGTTTAGTTTTGGCCGATGGTTGAAATTTATAGTAATTGTTTACAGGATGTGGTAAAAAAATGTGTTGGCCAAGGCCAATTTTAACTGATAGCAGAGTCGGATTCAGGGTAGAGGCGGATAGAGTTTTTTGTTCGAAGCCCTGTTTCTATTGGTACGTCTTCGACTGTCAATATTTATGTTTTAGAATAATTTTACATTTTTAATTACAATTTGTCGCTTACAGAGGTATATGTGTAATTAACGGGTTTGATATTTGTGGTTTTAAATATCAAAATTGATTAATTACAATCTAACCTCAGTCAAAGACGATT
Organism: Adinopsis sp. GC000173; assembly: GCA_030264715.1. Classification (NCBI taxonomy): domain Eukaryota; kingdom Metazoa; phylum Arthropoda; class Insecta; order Coleoptera; family Staphylinidae; genus Adinopsis; species Adinopsis sp. GC000173. The sequence goes on from JARJDW010012912.1 coordinate 9,803, forward strand.
TAAATGGTTTAATTTTTATTTGTAGATTTATTTTCTTTTATTCGCGATTTATTTGTGATTAATTGATTTATTTGGATGGTTAGTTGAAATATTTAAACACTTTTATTTGTTGGAACTATTTAAAATTAGGGTTTATTTTAAAGTTTAAGTTTTGATTACCATTTGAGTTACAATTTTAGGTAAATTAATGTAAAGTCGAACTATGTTTATAACGTGTTAAATAAATTTGAATCTAAGTCAAACAAAATGAAACATCGAGTTGTGTAATAAGTAATCCTCTAAACTATAAGTTAAGTGTTAAGTTAAGTTAAGTATTAAGTCAAGTGATGAGTTAAAAATAAGTAAATGAGTGAGTGAGTAAATGAGTAAGTAAGGCAATAAGTGAGTGAGTGAGTGATCTCTGCAGAAGAGATCATTCCTTATATACTATTCCTACCCAAACTCATAATCCAAGAAAAAGAGAGATAATCCATTAATATGAATGTGCATGTGTGCGACAGTTCTAATCCTAAACATACAATAGGTGTTGCGTCCATTTGTAATTATAAGGGTAGTGTCTACTTTTATCTCTTCATGCAATGTTATTATAGGCAGCTTGTGCCTGTTAGTTCCCGCTTTGAAACTTATCATATTGTGAGGAAGTCTATGAACGGTTTTATCTTTGGGCTGTTAAGGGGAGCTGCAATAATAATTTTACATTACTCGTATAGACATTTGTTTAGTCTGAAGATTCATATTGATAGTTGTCAGCCGTTTGTTAGCGGATGTCATTACACAAAGTTGGATTATTTTTTAAATTTTGGCATTTTAATCATTTTTTTAATGCAACAAATTGTAAACATGTTTATAATAAAAATGAAACTACATATTGTCCGTTTCTCGATATCTAGCACAAATAGGTTTTTCGGTGAAGCCATGCAAGTACACAAGAGTAAGAGGTGTAAAACCACTTAATACAAAATATGCAAAATAATTTATTGCATCAGGTAATTGAAATGGTTTTGCTCGTTCTCTGGATTGATTGCAAGAACGAGAGGGAAAGTAATATATGGAAATTCCCAGAGCAACAAAGAATTGTATATATATATATGTTTTATTTAAAAATTAGGTACTTTTTTGTTATACGCCCGGCACTTGAAAATTTTATTGCCACGTTCCATTCTAAGCGTGCAGCCTCTTAAACACGTGCGCTCTTGCTGGCAACGGAAAGACACTTTTTTTCTAACATTAACTCTCAACTCCCACAAGGAGGGGATACTCTAATTGACATCAAACTCCTAACCTAACCGCCATAAATCACGCATTCAAAGGGAGTACAAAAAAATCATTAGCAAGACCGCAGGTAAGAGGCTGCACGCTTAGAATGGGAAGTTCTGTTTACATGTGCCGGGCGTATAACAAAAAAGAACCAAAAATTAAATAAACAATTTTAAACTTTTACTAAATTTAAAAAAATATATAAAATTTGTTTATTAATTTTGAAATAGAAATGTTTTTTTTATCTTTGTGTCTTTAAGAAGATACGTATATCATTATTCTTCTCTTTCTTCTTCGTATCATTCGGTTGAAGCAGCAAAATCTTTTTGACTACCTGATATAACAAATAACTTTTACAGATTTTGGGTGAGGCGTTGTTATACCNAACGTCAAAATTAAAAGTTCGCAAAACGTAAAATATAAAATATAAAATCAGTTAATTTTCTGCAGATAAGCTATTACGTCTATGACAATGATATATATGTTACGGCCAAAGCCGGAAATCGGCCAGAAATGGCATATGGCGATTGGCCAAAGTCGGAAAAAGAAGGGCATGTGCAGATTTAGGGTGTTTGTTTACTCATAAACACATTGTATTGATTATAAATTATAATATCATGAATTATAATATTATTTCAGTAATTTATTAATCTCTATCATCACTTGTTAGAACAAGATGAACTTTTATGACATATTAATTTTTAAAGTTTGACACTAAACAGGTTAGATTACTAACAACTCTCCTAAGGGGGATTANTAATTTTTAAAGTTTGATACTAAACTGGGTAGATTACTAACAACGCTCCTAAGGGGGAGGACGATAAAGGACGTCAGATTCGGCATGCTGTCGCCTAACTAACCTAACCATCAAACTCACTAAAATCGTTGTTTAAGTTAGATTAGGTCAACGGCCGGACCTGCTAACTAACCTAAACCTAACCCATCAAACTCGGTCTGTTAACTTAACCAATGATTTTAGTGAGTATGATGGTTAGGTTAAGTTAGGTGACATCATGCCGAGTATAATGTCATTTAGAGTAATCCCCCTTAGGGGAGTTGTTAGTAAATGTTGCAAATTTAGTCTCAAACTTTAAAAATTAATATCTCGTCTACTATGGGTTTCCGACAATTTTGTTAGAAGAAAGAGTGTCTTAGAAATCCACAGATGCAAAACCTTCTCCGAAAAACAGTTGACGAACGGAATATTTTCGTCAAAGTAGGGCACTGTTCTTGCTATCACGTGCAAGCCACCATCAGACCAGAACCGACAGCTGTGCCGCCTACCGGACAGTCTTGCGATAACACATCCAATATTGACCAGGGATTCCCCGACATTTTGCAAAGCAGCTGGCCAGAGTAGCATATACACTGGTACATCGGACATTGGCCACACGCTTCGGTCAAAGTGCGAAATAGACGGCCAGTTCTAGAAATGGACAAACTTCGGGCTTTGGCCGTAACATATATATTGTTTAAAAAAATTGATGCAAATCTATCAACAAATAAGCTCACAATCACGCACGAGCCGTATATTTATTTTTTTTATGGAAGTTTAGGGTACTAATTACTCTTAATATGTGTGTAAAACTCTTGAAAACAACTTTCAGACCATGGGCGATAAATGGCATTTGAAGTTTTATTTTGATAAATATCTTCCAAAATTAAAATCGGATTAAAAAACTATTTTAATAAAAGCCCCATTTTTTACGTAGATTGAGATTCTGAGCAAGAAAATAAGGGGTTCAAATCAAAAAAAACAAAATTGGAGTCAAAATAACCAGAAAGCTGACGTCATGGCCAAAACTGATAAGTACCATTAAATGTCCTCCTTCATTCTAGCCAACTTTTATTCGAAACATTTTTTTCTAAAATGTTCTGTTTCAAAGTTATTCGCCTGTCTAAAATTAAATGGACCACCCTGTATAAACTGACACGTACGCGATGCTTTCGTTATGGGACTTACACCTGAATTACAATCGTTTGTTCGATCGCAAAGACCAGTAACTTTAGCAGAAGCTCTAGAAGAGGCAAAATTCAAAAATTTAATTCAAACTATGCCGCGAAATGTAAATAAAATTTGTCAAGGGTGCAACAAAACGGGCCATGTGTTAAATGATTGTTTTAAATTTACAGTAATTGACAAAAATGGTTCTAAACAAAATTTTTACCAACCAAATTTTACAGACAGAAAACCACAGTGTTATTTTTGCATAAACATTGGCCATACAATTGCCGAATGCCGTAAACGCATGTACGCTAATAGACAAAATTCTCACGTTTCGTATCAATCACAACAAGTACAAGCGAGTACTAGTAGAAATGCTAATAATAATTTCAATACAAATTTTAATAGAGAAATTTAAATCGTAACAGTCAAAATTTTAATATTACTCGAAACAACGGTAATAATACTAGCAATTATTCGCGAAATTATAATAATCAATCACGACAATCAAGTCATAATATTTATCAAAACAACCACAGTCAATGACAGTAGCCGCCTCATCGACTTCATTGACGCAGGCCGAGTCAATGCATACATTACACGCCATATGTTATTCTTAATAAGCCGGAATTAGCACACAATTGTAAATTTCTTATTGATACTGGAGCTGAAATATCTGTTATCAAAATTGGAGCTTTAAAACCTAAAACTATTGTCGAAACATGCAAAACAATAACTTTACATGGAATCAGTAACGTAGCAATAAATACATTGGGATCTTCATATTTAACTTTAATATTTGAAGATGAAACTTTTAAACATTTATTTCATGTAGTACCAAATTCTTTTCCAATTTTACAAGATGGCTTATTAGGACACGATTTTTTACAACATACAAGAAGCATAATTAATGTATCTAAACAACAAATTCATATCGGTTCAAATATTCTAAAATTATATACTATAACAAAAGAAATTATTAACTCTGAAAATCTACAACATTATCAATTAGTTAATAATAAAGCAACTACAAAAGCAATACATTACGTTATTGCACCGCGAACGGAAAAAGTAGTCGAATTGAATGTATCAAATCCAGAAATTAGCGAAGGTATGACACCTCAAAGTGAACTTAATATAAATGTATATTCATGTAGAAGCATTGTTACAGTAAATAATGGAAAAATTATAAATACTATATTAAATTCATCTGAGAACGAGTTTTATTCCAAAGATTTATTAATTGAACTAGAACCAATAAATTTAGATAATGCAAAAATTAATAAAATCAACATTCAAAAATTAAATTCAAAATCTTCGCGTATCAATAAATTAAAACAAGAAATAAATACTGATCAATTAAATAAAGAAGAAGCAAACGAATTAATTGATTTATGTATAAGATACGATGATATATTTTGCTTAGAAAGAGACGATCTAACTAGTACAAATTTAATTCAACATGAAATTCATATTACAACGGAAGCACCAGTAAATACAAAAAAAACTACAGATATCCGCAAGCATTAATAAAGGTTATCGATGAACAAATTGACAAAATGCTTGATCAAAATATAATCAAACCATCATTTAGTCATTGGAACTCACCTGTATGGATTGTACCAAAGAAACACGGGTGTGAACTTGGCAACTCATTTGCCAGCAACCGATTTCCGGAAATTTAAGTAAATTTTGATACAAAATATCTCCGTAACTAGACACTTTAGACACATTGTGTAAAAAACATTTAGTTAACAACATCTTAAACTACCTTGGCCGACACTATTGAGATCAAT
>JARJDW010012913.1:0-35583 GCA_030264715.1 Adinopsis sp. GC000173
TCGTAGAATATTCTGTAAATAGGGCTGTCTAAATTTATTTCACACAGGCACCTCTGAAGCACGCGACACCTTTGGTCATAATACAGATGACAAGAGACAAGTAAATCATAAAGTCGCTACATATAACGCATAGGTTAATTACTTTGCAAACAAACACATGACTTCAGTAAAGGCTTACAATACTTATTACATTTAAATTCATCGTATAAGGTTGATTTTCTAAACTTGTAAGTTTATAAAAGGATTGTATTGGTTAAACAGTACTTGAAGTAACAATTCAGTTTCAAAACGAAACAAATAATGACAAAAGTGGGTTTTCATTCCAAACATGCAAATACTTAATAAAATACAATACGAATTGGAAAAAAAACATAATGATCTATCCCAATTTGTTAAAAATGAAGGAGATTTGAGCTTATTAGTATTAAATCTCTGTTATAGATTTTTGCTGTGTTTAAAGCAAAAGCATAATATGAATGTCATCTACTATTTAATGAAACAGAAAAATTGGAAACAAATGTAACAAAACACTAATAAAATCTGTAGTAAAATAATTTTATTTTTAGTTACGCACAGGTTAAAAGCAGAATGAGCTACCCCAATTGGTAAATAATCTAGGAGATTTGAGATCTCGAAAAAGCAAAACTATGGCATGAAATTGATGTTTATCATATACTGCCATACACCTGCACTATACTAGTATGTATTTATCTATATATACTAAGATATATTGTATAATTAAACAAAAATACACTGATACAATACTCAATACAAAGGAATCGAAACATTAATAATTTTTGGGGTAAAATAATTTTAAGTTCAATTAAAAAAAATAAGTACAGTGAAAAGCAAAATGATCTATCCCAATTTGTAAAGGATATAGGATATTTGAGCTCATTGTAATTAAATCGCTATAATAGTATTGTATTGTACTTACCTGTGTCTAAAAAAAGTTTGTATTCAGATTCATGTTTGTCATATTCTGGCATACCTATATTTACCAACAGAAAAACTGAATACAAATGTATCTATCGATTCCTTAAATCCTAGCTTCTCGAATATCTAATAGTATCTATCTATATAAAAATTCATTAAAGTCGAATTGATAATCTCCATAATTAATGTTATATATTGAGGAATGCTGGAATATCTAATACAAAGACTGAAACTTTACTATATGTATACATAAAGCAATTTATCTTAACTGTAACTAACTTACTATACGCGGTAATTAATTTTAATTTATCAATTATTGATGTAATATTTCATTAGTATTATTGCAATAAATTATTCGGGCTTAAATCGAAAATTTGGTTTCGCCTGTAATTGCAAATTAAATTTTTAAACGTACAAGCAGTAGCAGACGTTAAACTTGTTATTGTTGTTATACAAAGCTTACGCCGCGTATATTTTTACGCATCGCTTTGAACTTTGATATTATAAACTATAATCAAGCTAGGAATGAAAATGGAAAAAAGGCATGTTGCTGCAGAAGTATAAAGCAACTTTGGGATTTCAAAAACCAGTTGAAAATCTGCACGAACTTTAAATAAAGGAAATTAATTAAAATGTTTGTTATATGTATAAAACCGAGAGCGGCTGAAGGCGGTGGTCAATTGTGCGCGAGAATTGAGTCGGAATTTTATTTATAATTCCACATAGCCGAATACGCGCCGCTTTTTACATTGCACACGAAAAACGTGTTTCAATAAAGTGTAATTAATATTAAACTCTAGAGGATGATAAGACACGTGCTCCTGATCCAAATCAACTTTCATCCGCTGGAAAAAATAAACATTTATATTGTTTCATATATACCAATATTTTTTGCTGTTTTTGTTTTCGACCACCACAAGGATTGAAAAACATAAATTTATTTTATGTTTTCTATTTACTATATTTGCCAATATACAGCTTTACGATACAAACGCGTGATGAAACTGTATGTGTTCTGTTGTGCTATTTATTACATTAAAAACATTTAATTTTTATTTTTATCGCAACTATTTTGTGCAATTTCTGAAATTCCTTGAAGCATTTAACGAAGACATTCTAGTGACAATTACTTTCTTACATTAAGATTCTTACCGCTCTTTATTCCAGTTCCATCGGCAAACGTTATCCTGTTCTAATTATTGCAAATTCCCTTCCAACTCTCATCACCGCAGAATGAGATTCGTAGAATGTAATGGAACACGCCTGCAATGATACAACAGAAATCAGAGTTTTATTTTTAACCCATTAAGTACCAAATTTTTGTTGTCTTATCAGTAAAAAATATGAAATTGATTGATCCCCAGTTGAAGCTTAGGGTACTTAAAAACTAAAAATTAGAGATACCCAAATGGGGCTTATTGCGTCAAATGGGTTAAGATACCTATACGAATATTTTCTCATTGGATGCTCAACTTTCTGGCCCAAAAACTTGACCTCCATGATCAAATATATATATATATAGGAACTTACTTTTACGTTTTATTTGTTTTCAGCGATAAATGTGGAAAGCTGCTTAAAGTAAAAGGGGACATGTGCCAGCTAAAAGCTCTCATCTATCGTAAAAACTCAGATTCACTCGAAAAGCAACAAAACAATTTTTTTATTCTCTAAACAACAAACAGGGCAAAATAACAACGAAACGTAGTGCATTTGTGCCAACTAAATGATATGCCCATGCCGAACGAACAAACAAATGCGCTAAACCTTTTAATAGATTTTCATTCATAAATACTTAATAATAATAACTACCTAAATGTTGTTAAGCAAATATTGCAAATAATTAGGTCACAAGTTAGAATTCTATCATCAGTAAATTTGGGAAATTATTTCAAACATTAGACTTTATCCGATACCTTCAAAGCGGTATAAACTAAATATCGATTATATTCCTTCTATCTTTATATAAAAAAAACAAACACTAAATTGAAACATTATAGTACGAAATTTAACCTAACAACTAGTTTGAAATTGTTACTTGGAAGTTTAATTGTAAAGCATCCAAAGTTACAGACACAAAATTTGTAATTAATTTTATATATTGCAGTGGGGTTACTTAAAAAGTTTTTATTTGTTTTTAATGTCTAGTTGCCACCGTTAACAGCCAAAACTAATATACTAAACTTTAATCCAAAAGAATGTTATGAACGCAATTTAATTACTATATATATAACAAATTACATTTATTATTCATCTTGTTATACACAATAAAACATGTTTATTTTCTGAAAATTCAAGAAAAACTATTTGCTTGAATAAATAGTTGGTAATAACATCAATTGTATTTTTAAATATAATTTTAATTTTGCTAATTGTTAAAACAACAAGGAATTGTCTTCACATAAAAGAAAAGTAGAAATACACATGTAATTTTTGTTATCTTTTTGTTAAGAATATGGAATACTAAATTTCAATATAAAATAATGTTACGAATGCAATTTAATTACTATATTTTAGAATTTAAGTGATTTATTATTCATTTTGTTACAAGAAAAGAATCTTTAATATCAGTATATTGAATATAAAAATAACATCGTTAGTATTTTTGAATGTAATTCTATATTTGCTAGTCGGTACAGCAATAATAAAATGACTAGACAAATAGAAATCCACACGGACCTTTTATTATCTTTATGTTAAGAATATACCTGCATTGCTACCTTGCTAAATTTTAATCTATAAGAAGGTTACAATCACATTTTAATTTCTATATTTAAAAATTTACAATTATTCGTCTCTTTACAATAAAAAATCTTCAAACATGTTCCTTCTCAGCAAATTTAAAAGAAACTCTTTGTTTGAATAAATATTTGGTAATAACATTGATTATATTTTTAAATATAAATTTTAAATAAAAAAAGAAAATGGCTACCTAAAAGAAAAATAGAAATCGACATATAATTTATGTTAAGAATATACCTGCATTGCTACATTGCTAAATTTTAATCTATAAGAAGGCTACAATCACATTTTAATTACTATATTTAACAATTTACATTTATTATTCGTCTCTTTACAATAAAAAAACCTTCAAACATGTTTGTTATCAACAAATTTAAAAGAAACTCGTTGTTTGAATAAATATTTGGTAATAACATTGATTGTATTTTTAAATATAGAAAAGAAAATGACTACCTAAAAGAAAAATAGAAATCGACATATAATTTATGTTATCTTTATGTTAAAAATCTAAAATAATGTTACAAATGCAATTTAATTACTATATTTAACAACTTAATACATTTATTATTCATTTTGTTGCAACAAAAGAACATTCAATAATGTTTATTCTCAGTAAATTGAGTAGATACTATTTGCTTGAATACAGTTTTGGTAATCACATCGATTGTATTTTAAAATACACCTAATTATATATTTGTATTTTATTTATTAGATGTAATATTGTACATGTATTCTTCATTTTTTTACAATAAAAAAAATCGTCAAACATGTTTATTCTCGGCAAATTAAAAAAACTATTAGTTTGCATAAATATTGAGTAACAATAACGATTGCATTTTAAAATATAATTCAATATTTTCTAGTTATCCGCCAAAGCTGCAATAAAAATAAGAATATACACACCAAACTTTAAGCTACAAGAATGCTACGACTGACATTTAATTACTATATACGTGTATAACAATATTAATTTATTATTCATCTTGTTGCAATAAAAGAATCCTTAAACATGTTTATTCGCTGCAAATTGAAGAAAAACTATTTGCTTGAATAAACAACAACGATTGTATTTTTAAATATACCTATTCCTATATTTGTTAGTTGGTACAGCAACAATAAAATGACTAGGCAAAAAGAAAAAATAGAAATCCACACGTAATTTTTGTTATCTTCACGTTGAGAATGTACCCATCAGCAGAAAATCATACCATAACATTGTTTTTAGAAAACGAGCTTTGTGCTGATAAGAAATGGACAAAGGTTTTCAGGGATTGTTGGGGAAAAAATAATTAAATTTTCTATATATGAAAACAAGCAACGCAACGTTTCACAGCAACAAGATTTCCATACGTCGTTAACAATGCAAATTAAAACTATATTTGGAGTAATTTATTTTGTTTATTAATTATTCAGATTAGTGCAGAATTTCAGTTCGGACTTAATGTTGTTAAAAATTGCTTAAATGCTCGTATGTGAACACGCAGCATTGTACTATAGATTTAATCCGTGATTTATTAAATTAATACATTGTTTATAATGGTAGTAAGATAATATACATATCATTCTATATACTAATAATAGATACATTGCAAATTGTGTATACAACCGCATCGTCATCATCAATTATAGACACCACCCTCATGCAATTTGTGTTTGTATGTATGTTCATTAACCACGTCAGATTTTATCAACATATGTTGTGATACGTAAAAAATAGCGTAAAATTTCGGTATGATTTATTACAATTTCGCTCATAGTATTTTATACAAAAGTACAATAATTCATTGTTTTTTGTTGGTTAATGCGTTAGGCGCGAAAAATGGAAGTCACTTAAAAGTAAAAACTTCTTAATTATTATCAAGATTTATTGAGATATTAAACATTTTTTTAGAACGAACTGCAATTTAAATATGAAAAGTTAAATTCGTGTTAGATTTTTTTTGTCGGCCTGAATTGATGATGAGAGAAGTTTTAAATACTCGTTGACCTTTTTTATATGAAAAAAAAAGGGTAAAATAAAAATGTATTTAATCAATTTTGTGGGTTTAAATTGAATGTGCCTTGATTTTTTCTGCTTACTACATACACTCGGGCAATCTTTTATTGTTTTTATATTTTCGGGATTGTAAAATTTGCTTCCACTATGTGCAGATAATAACTTTAATCGGAGCTTTTATTTGGAAATAAACTTGGAGCAATATTCTTTTATTGCAAATATTGTAACAAAAGATTATTTAATCTTCGCGCAATGGCATGAATTTTATTTGCATCGCATTTTATTGTTATTACTGCAACTTTGTAATTCCATGAATACGGCCACATTAAATGTGACGAAAAGTTAAAAATTACGTTTTCAGCTACTCACTAAATTTATCGATTTACTTTGCAACAACTTTTAATTGCCGACATAAAATCGTTACTACGTACTTACTTACTTACCTACAATTTATTCATATATCGAATCGAATGTTGTTATTTTTTGCAACGGCGACGACAACGACGACGGCGACGAAGAAGGATCGATCGATAGATTTTGGATTTAGAATTTTGGCAGCGTTTCTTTTTATGCCGCAGGCGCCTATTCCAGATATTTTAATAACTGCTAGATTTGAATGATACCGGTGGGATTAAGCTGCGCCTTATCAGACAAGAAATAGACCTCTTTGCACTTAAATGGTGCTGAAAAAAGCATTTTGGTTTTAATAACGAATTGTTCCTTTTTTTTACTACCAGCACTCAAGACCTACGACCTTCATTAATACTTAATGCGTCATATACACCGACGAAAAACTAGTATAATAAACGTAAAATTTGTTAGATAGCATAGTTTTGCTGTAATAAGAGTGAATGTGACATTCTTTGTCACGGTAGATAATATTATATTGAGCGTAGCGTTTTGCTTAGATAGCTTTATATAATAATTCTCTCTTCACTTGTTTCAGTTGAGTCAAGAGGTGGGTTATGTGTTATACTCGGCCCTCGGCTCGTTCTACATCCCTTCCTGTATAATGGTGTTTGTTTATATAAGAATATATTTTGCGGCGAAAGCAAGAGCGCGTAGAGGAATTAGGAAGCCGCCGCGTCGAACGCCCACCGATGCCGTTACGAGCTTTACGACGCGAGGCGATAGTAAAAATGGTACCGATCAAACGCCTGGAGGATCTGTTGATAGAAATAGCAACACTTCACCGCGCGAAGGCGACCGACAAATTGCTACCATTGAATCGCACCCTCGACCTCCTGTTATCCCAACCGTTACATGTGATCTAGCTTCGGATATTTCCACGAGTGATGCAGGCGATGTGATGTTACCCGAAATTAGTGAAGATAAAGATACACTTAAGGTAAATTTGCCGTCTTGAAGAAATTAAATTTATTGTCCAACCAAATAATTACTAAACACCAAATGGTGGTGGTGGTGGTGGTGGTGGGATAGAAGGGAATGATATTTAATTCAATTCACTGCTCTCTCCATTCGTACATGCAGCTTTTTACGGTTTTAGTATACAATAGACTAAATTGAACTTTTGCTTTGCGTTTCATTATTGCAACGAATTCCTACACATAGACAGTATAATCCTAGAATGTTTGGTTTTACATATTGAGGTGGGAATTGTTAACGTATCTCTCTATATTGTAATGCATTGATATGCAAAACACCATGAAAAATGCATGAACTTTTCACTAAACTGTTGCCGCTGTCGTTGCTGTCATCGCCAAAGCCAAAGCCAACGTCATCGCTATTAAATTTTTTTTAAATAAGAAAGAAATGGAATATAATTTGTTGAAGGTGTATTTGTGTTATTAAATTGTCGCTCTAATGAAATTACTTGCGTTTCCTGGTTTAAGCAAATAAAGCAATTTTCATAAAATTTTATCGTTTTTCCAATTAGTCGCTTTGTGTGCCCATTAAAATTATGAAGCGATGCAGTAAAAATTAAAAATCCTATTTATCTCTTCTACTCATTTTTTATTCTCTCACAATTTATCCCCCTCACATTTTAATGTAATATTAATTTTTGTGGTGGTTGCTTTGATGCTGCCTGCCTACCTAAAAGCCGAAAACCATAAAATTCTGGCATTTTAAATTTGCTTGTAGGTATTTAGCAGTGTGCAAGTTGTGAAAAACCCATTGGCTCAATGTCCATTCCGTGGTTCGACATTATCAGTAAATGGAGAACTACAACAACAAGCAGCAGCATTGGCACGTGCCCGCCAACCTTCCACTATCGATACAGACATGGTTAGTGAATTTGATCCAAGCAGTTCGGATTCAGGTGTTGTGTCGCGTTGTGCCGTCGTTAAACCGCTAAAACTAAAGTTATGCAAACCGATTTTTGGCAAAAGGACAGCAAACAAAAATCGACGTTCGAAAGAGGAACGCAACAAGAAGGAGCCGCAGCATAATAGTGAGGCTGTCGTGGACCAAGCCGTGCCACGCATACAAAAGCCGCGCGATCCGGAACGAGAAAAGCGTCGCATTGCGAGGAAAAAAGAGAAACGTGCAACACTTATATTAGGACTAATTATGGGCAGCTTTATTGCCTGCTGGCTGCCCTTCTTTTTTATGTACATACTACGATTAGCGTATGATATTCCGGGAATTGCATTCTCGACGGCTTTTTGGCTGGGCTACATGAACTCTGCACTCAATCCAGTCATCTACACCATCTTCAACAAGGACTTTCGACGAGCGTTTAGAAGGATTTTATTTAAGTGATGTTTAGCTTATGTGTGCTGCTATGAGTGCGTCAGCCGGAGGATCCGGACCGCACAATATCGCAGTGCACCTAGTGCTTTATATAAACACTAAAGCCGACAATCTTTCCACACGTTCTCACTTCCCTTCTACTTATACATTTTTAATTCTTCATTTTAAACTACAACAACAACAACAACAACAACAACAACAACAACATGCTAAACAATCTTTTTATATTCTTTACATATATACAAATAATGCAATTGTACCACAAATGAAACACTCGAACACCAAAAAATGTTGCAAACACATAGCAAGAAAATTGATAATAAAACTAGCATTATATTTCTTTGCTTGACATTTACATAAGTTCGAACATTTAAAATGAAATACTTTCTGAATGTTACAAAATTGATGTACTTATATAGTTAGTTAATTAAAAATCTAAATAACAAAAAAAGAGCTGGCAAGGTGCAAAATAAACTTATTGATTAGATAATAAGTATATTAAATTTAGGATTGTAATTAAATTAGATAAATAATATTTAAACGTAACAAAAAATAATTACGGTAGCACGGACTTGTTTCGAACAAATTACATTAAACTAAGTAATATTTACTTGAAAAATCAAATATGAATAGAAAAGTTCTTGCTGCCTTTAGGTTTTTATCTTTTCCTTCTAATTATATAAAGTTAGTAATATGTAAAGAATATAGGAAGAATATAAAACATGTAACTTTGTGCAATAATATTTATACAATTTGTGATTTTACTTAATCCGGAAGCTGGATTAGCAAAAACTGGTGATATTTTTTATATTGTTAACGAGTGTTTTATATAATACATATGTATATGCATGTATACACGTAGATGTATAAAATATCATCAAATCATCATTAGTACAAAATGAATTTATATCTATCTAAAAATTTAAATATATATTTTCTAAAAGAAGCTCTAAGATAAAATTAGCATAGCCATAATACTCATTATAGACAATCTTTTACTAGCTGTACACAATCAGTATATAGAAAGTTATATAACTTATACATATTTATCATATCCAATTTATTTGACTATCAACTGCAAGATTTTCTCATTTTTCTTTCTGTTCGAAAAATTATATTATTCGCAGACATTTACTTTACATATTATTTCAAAGAAAAATGTACCAGTCTAGCTATACCAGCTTCTAAATCATCTCAATAAAATTTAATGGTTGTGGTACAAAAAAAAATTAAACAAAGAACAAGCTCTGAAAAAATATGATAATACTGTTAAATGTATAAAGTATGAACATAAAAATGACTATAATGTTTGTTCTAATGGGAGAATGGTACAGAAGTGATTAAAGTACCTTCAAAACATATAATATACGACCTTCTTCCGACCAACAAGGATCTATTTACATACAAAAAAAATATCTAAATATGCATCGTTAAGTAAAATCGCAAAAGAATATATAATATCATAAATCTTAATTTATATTATGAGAAATTACTTTCACAATAACTAATAAAAAATGACAAAAAGCACTTTCAAAGGATTACAAGCCCGCACCGCCCTTCAAAAAAGCGAATCAATTATATTTAAATGTGAATTTAATTTTGCCGTTGAAAGGCAACAACCATTTTTACTTTTACTTTACGCGCTCTTTTAATATGATTGTAGCTGATAAGTAAGTTAATTAATGTGTAATTTTTTAAGAATCTTCCAATGAATGATTTTAAATCAAAATGTGTAACTTGATTTCTTAGATAAGTATAATGATATTATCTATAAATTATATATATTTTTTAAACAAGCGAAAAATAAATCGTGTATATAAGATGAATAAAATCAAAAGCGTCCATTTTTTCTAAGCAATGTAAGAATATTAAAAAGAGCATTTTTTATGAGGTGCTGGTGCGTGGTATTGTCCAATTTAATTCAACAATTAACACACTTTTATACAAAGTATAAGTAACAAAAAAAGTAATATTAATAAATGTTAATAACAAAAAAAACAAGTATATGTATGCGTGCGCGTGTTAATTTTTGAAAAATCTTTTATTCTATTGTAATAAAATAATTATGGAGCAATGACTACCACTGTGATAACATAACGCTTTCATTCTGGATTTACCATGTAAGTAATTTTATCTATACATATATAAATATATTATATATATAAATAAATAAAGTATATATATAAACAAAATCCTATTATGTGTTTTAAGAAAACTGAAAAATGAAACAGATCTTTGATGTTTAGATTGATAATTTCTATGTAAATATTATAAATATTGAATAAAAAAGTATTATGTTAAATAATATCTAAATGTTGATGCGAATGAGATATAAATAGAATAGACACCAATATTATTATATTATATTGAGGATATTAAAGAAAACTTTAAATTACATTTAAAAAATAATAAAATTATAAACCTCTGGAGGCCAATGGCTACTAAAAAGTTAATAAATCATTGAGCAGCTGCTGATGCTGCTTCACAAATTTTAATCTCATAAGAATGATGATGATTTTATCAAGTATTAACAAAAAAAACCATGAAAAATTACTGTCATAGTACTAATAATAATTATAATAATAATAATGAAGGAAGACTGGCGGCTGTCTTAGTATTAAGAAACCCTCTTATACAGAAGTTGCCTTGGGGTCTCCAGTGGAAGTCTTCCAATGAGCCCGCGGGTGCCTGCCTAGATTCCCGACATACACTTGCAACGAAACTATGGTGCTATTGACTGTTAGCCGACTTGCGGTGATGATACTCTTAATTTTAAACAATAACGCCCATAATAATAATAATTCTTTACTCTGTAAAATAATGAGAATATAAAACATTCTATATGATGATAAAATTTTTACTACGAAAGCTTGTCTAAATGGGGCCAACTACTAAAACAAATATATATGTATTTATACAGTGCAATTTGCATTTTAGCAAAGATGAATGAGTATGCATCACCGCTACAAGGCCCCAAAGGCCCCGCGTGACGAGTTTAAATGTCGCTATGAGCCCGCGACCTTTAAACTTGTGAGCTCTTCTTGTTACATCTTTAGACTTAATTGTTAACCAATTATTATAAAAACAAAACTACTACTGTCCTATTTGTGTGTGTACGTATTTTGTGAATAACAATTATTATAATAATATAATTATGATAAATAAATAAAAAAAAGTATTAAAAACATGAGAATCTGTTGTTTTCTTTTATTATTTTATTGCGGCGAAAGAGAGATATTCCTTACATCAGATACAATCTCCATACTACTTTTATAGGAAAACTTTTCTAATAGCAACAACATCTTGATTGCGTGTGCAATATTCTCATTTCTTATCAAAAACAATCATCCAATCAAAATAGGTTTTCAACTTTTAATAAACAGGTAAAATTAGTGCATTTTTTCCAGTTATCCTTAAAGTTATTTTATAATGTTTTTACTAGCTACACTGCTTCTATTAGGTTTCTTGTTAGTAAAATTTAAAATATTGTGCACTATATGCTTATAAAAGAATTCGTCACTGTTTAGGTAATAAAAATGCGTGTAGAAAATCAAATTCACATTCGTGATATCATACTTCACCACCACCAGAAAGGATGGAAAGCAGCACAGTCATTTCGCGATCTCATCAATCTTCTTGGCAAAGGGACAATTAGCGAAAGACAACGTAGGGTGTGGTTTGCCAGCTTCAAATCAGGTGATACAAGCTTGGAGGACAATCAAGGAATTGTGGATTGCTCTAAAAACAGTTACTTTTTACTCATGGAACCAACCGGCTACCAAGCAAATGGAAAGCAGATACATTTTTACATGTCTTTTCTTAAAATAAAACAAAATCCGGTGAAAATTATGAATCAATCCAATACGTGCTACCTACTTGATATTTCTGTTGGGATAATGTAAGATTATCAGATAAAAACTAAATGAATAAAAATTGTATTTACATTTATTTTGTGAACTTTTTAATGGTCAATATTTGTTAAAGCCGCATTATTTAAATCCATTTCAGCAAAAAAATAATATTTTATGGAGGAAGCTTAAAAAGTTGCTGGAACATTCTTTTTTCGTGGATGTAAAGCTTTGTGATTAATTTAAAAACTGTAAAATGGAGTAGACTGCCCAGTGCATGAAAATTTTGCATTTAGGCTGTTTACTCAAATATTTTTGTTAATTTTTAGGTTAATGAATCACAACAGTTATTGTGCTTATTAGAGAACAAAATTAAACATTAGTGTTAAACACAATTAAGGCTGTTCGATCTAACTTTACAGAAATTGGGGCTTACATGTAAATCTTATAGGGAGTTGTGTCGTTTTCTACCTTCATGTGTATGTTGATCCCTTAATTTTTACGATTTTATAATGAACAACATAATTTCCGATAAGATTTACATTGAGACGTAAGAGGTGGGTAGAATCCGGTGGAACAGCCTTAAATATAAAATAGACAAATAATCCAATGAATGAACACTACAGATATAGCTAAGAACGAACCGCAAAATGTTTCCACAATATAAGTCTGCATAATATAAAGTAAATTTAAGCGTATTGAACTAACTAACTTTACAATTATTACGAAATAACATTTTCGTTCTAATTATCTGTTTGATTGTGGATTTCATTTATAGGAATTAATTTGGCGGTAAAACAATGATTGAATACTACCTGCAATAACAGGAGCCGAATGAAACTACATACATATAACAATGCACGTTTTTAAACTTCTGCGTTGCTTAAGTTTCTGTCAATAGTATTCATTCGCTAGGCTCTTTCCCTATAAGTATTAAAATAATCAATTTAATATTAAATTTAAAAAATTTAATATTTTGTTACTTTTACTCATTAAATATTATATGGATAAAATCCAAAGCACGTATATTATAAATCTATAGTTTGTTACGCTTACGTAAATATAACATCTATGTTATTATATATTGCTTATCTTCCTTAGAATCTAGAACGTTCAATATAATTTCAAAGACTTTTAGACAAAAAAACCTTAACTGCATACGTTTATCTAATTTTTTGATAAAACCATGGCGTAGGTGAGTTCAGATATACGTACAGCTTTTCCTTTTGGGAGTAATATTTTCTGTAAACCATCCATTTTTATTAAAACTTGCTTTCATGTTTAGGTAAGTAACTACAATTTGTGTTTATTCACTATATGTACTTTTAATCAATTAAACACTTTATTCTGGTACAAGTTAGTTAACTTTAGTGTTAAATTAACTATAAAAAATGCCTACAAGCTCTTTGATTCTTATTTAGAAGACTACCTATCCTACGTCACATATAAAGGAGATTTAACAATATAACAGGAAGGAATAAAGTAAAATTTACTACTAACTTCATTGATATAAAAAATACTCTTAACAGGTGGCAATGAAAAGTCTCAATAAGCTGTTACTTATTCAACTGCTCGTAATTTATGTCAATCTTGATTTGATACTTTGCAGCACTTATCCAATACAATCGATTTATCAATAAAAATCATTTTTCATACAACAACAAAGCAGTACATTATTAAAACAATCAAATTTTTTTACAGGTAGGTAATCAAGTTCTTTTCATCACATATCATTGGTTTTAAAATGAGAGGATGGCGATTAGTTTAATTAGAATCAAAGTGCATACGACATGCCATTCTATGATCTACATACACGTGTATGTATCATATTAATATGTTGACGAATGTGTCAGATATTATTCAACATGAACATATAATGAAGTGGCAATGTTATGGATGCAAATTTCCGTTAGATATTAGAGCATCTGCCTCTTCAATTACCATAAACAGCGGTATTGGACGACAGCCGTTCACAAACATACGCATATTATTACAACTCGAAAAAAATCGAGTGTTTGCCATGTTTTTTGTTCTAGCTTGTAGTTACAATCATAAATCAAAAATGTATTAATTTACCACTTGTATACAATCTATGCATTGTATGTACATACATTGGATATCCCTTCATCATATATATACGTTCATAGATAAGATTTTAGCGCATAAACAATAAAAGAATAAAATTGCAACGTACCTACCTTTAGTTTTTATTGTTAAGTCCATATCGAACCATTCCACGGGTAATCCAATTTTACAAGAATGGAAATATGGGTCACCGAAATAAACTAAAACATATAAAACAAAATAAAAATTATAGAAGATAAAACTGATTGCTGAAGATTGCCTCAAATTAATAATCATATTTATATCTAAACTAAGATTTAATAAAGAAGCATTAATGGAGTTAAATATCAAGTTATAAAAGATTACTACCTGCATATTAGAACAAGTACCTACACACCTACAAGTAATGAGATATTACAATTGTTCAATATTTAAACTCATCTAAAGGCTTGTTAAAATTATTTAGTAATGAAAAGATAATATATTATGAAATTGTTAAGGCCAAAGAGAAATTAAATTGATACAATTGCGGTCGTCTTGGCAAAATCATTAAAATACCAAAAAGCCAAATTAAAATCATGACCAACAATAAAGAATACTGCAGTATTGCTCAAATCTGTCGATAATAGTAAAATATTAGATTCCTTATTACCTAAGCCCTGATAATTTTATTTTTTCACTTAAAATATTGTATTTTTATCATGCAGAAACCTAAAATACTTATACGTTATGTAATACATCCTTTTATAGTTTATTTCTATAAAGTGGACATCATTCTTAAATCGAACACCTATTTTTGGAAGGGAAATACCAGGTGAAAACGTGACTTATTATTTTTTATGAAGCTGATGCCTTTCTCAATCGATTTAATTCTGCAAAATAATATAAAGGTACGTATTAAATTTCATTTGGAGTCGCATATTACTTTATACTCTTACTAATTAAAAATGAGATATAAATTCTAGAGAATCAGCACAAAAATATTACCGGACATTTACGTTTTTTGTTTTTTCCGAATTTAAAATAATACAAATATTCCATTATTTTTATGATTATGAAGATAACATAATAATTTACTTATTTATTAATTTTTCAATATAGAATTTAAATGCTTAGCCAAAGACATAAATAGCCATACAATCTCTTGAAATACTTTTGATTTTGTTTATTTTAACTACTTACTTAACATTACAGTTTTAACTTGTATACTTTTAAGTCTAAACTAAAAAACTTGGAAGGTAAGAAACTAACTTTTACATTCTATTGGATGAAACTCACAATTTTATATTTTCTAAATTTCTAAATACATATACAATGGGTTTTTTCACTGATTCTAACCTACAAATTTTTACAGGTAACTATAATTTTTAGTTCTTAACTATACAATAACGTTTGAAATTTGTGTATTGTTGCTAAATTTAAAATAGTACCAATATTGCAGTACGGTTATGAATAATCTTATAATGCAAAATATATGATGATATTTTATCTTATACTTTTATTTATTAATTTTTTAAGAATTTGACAAGTAAGGCAGAAGCGTTGAATAGTCTCCATATTTCAATGTACACCTTTTTTCAACCACTTCTATCTTATATAATATTTTCTAGCAAAATGAAATAGGCAATTCAAGAACGCAAGTTAAATGAAAATATTCGAATAAATCCAATGTTTATAAGAAAGTAGTTTTGAAATTAATCTGGAGTATACGGGAGTATACCCTTCGTTTGCCAACTTCAAATGAAAAGATAGGTGCATTTCAGTATTATGATAAAGTCTACATATAAGGAGGTAAAGTAATAAAATATTTGTATATTTCTTATTAATATAGTATAAGGTAGACAGAAGCAACCTTATAAATTCTAATTATTTTATCTGGCAAATGGAAAGCAGCCACTCGTTCAACATCATAAATTTATCTAAATAGCGCGTTTGCCACAAGGAATAAATGTTTAACTAGACTGGATGCACGTTTCGATGTCAATTTTGTTATCAATCTGATTGATTGTAGGAGTAGATATGTGTGTTAAATATTCACTAGCAATATGCAGCAGGTTAGGTAATTAGTGGAGCTTCCTGTTGAATGGAAATTAATATTGCAAACGATTTTTTTTATATATAAGGCGCTGATAAGTGCGCTACGATTTAATTAAATTTTATAATTGAATATAAATATGTTAATTTATATTCATGATTTGTTTGCGCGATAATAATAAATTTGTGTATAGAAAATATAAATAAGTATAAATCATCCCGTTATATATTTTTTTTGTAATTTAACGTCAGTATGTTTTATTATTTTTCACATGTATGACACGTGATAAATCAGAATCATTTTTATCCGGCTACATGAACGAATATATTGCGTGTCCACTTGGTGGGATAATTATGATATTTTTTCGCATTTTTATTTTATAAAAATAATCCATACAAATGGAATAATGTATGTATGCGACCGTTATAAAAGTTTTCCCAAAAAAAAAATATATTAACAAAATTTGTCATTGTAATAATAATAAATCGTTTAGAGAATAAAACGAAGTTTCCATTATTCTATGTGTTGACCTAGTTTTATTTTATAGAAAAACAATATATATATATTTGCTTGTAGTTGCAATTAATTGGTCCTGTATTGTAAAATTCAATGTTTAAAGTTTTTAATAACATTTTTCTATACACTTAAGCAAGAATGCAAATAAGAAATTTCCATTATTCTATGTGTCGAACTTGCTTCATTTTAAGCAATACAATACTGATATTTGCTCGAAGCTATTAATAATTCGTACCGTTTTTGTAGATGTATACAAATATTTTGCTCTGTTAACTATTAAATCAAACTGCTTAAAGTTTATAAACAATATTTTTCTAAACTGGAGCAAGAGTACAAACTAAGAAATTTCCATTATTTTGTGAGTCACAGAAGTTTTATTTTATAGAAATACAATATATATTAATTTGTAACTATTAGTTTGCTCATATTTTGGTTCGTTAATATTAAATCCACTACTTAAACCTATTTTTTCTATAACGTATTAACAGTTTTCTAAATTAAAGCAAGAATACAAATAAGAAATTTCCATTACTCTATGTATCAAATTTGTTTTATTTTATAGAAATGCAATAAATATTGGTTTGTAGCTACTATTAATTTGTGTCTTTGTGTAGGCGTATTAAAATATTGTACTTTATTAACCATTAAATCACACTGCTTAAAGTAGTTTGCTTTGTTATCCATTGCTTAAACCCTTAAAGTATTAAAACTCATTTTATTCTAAAACATAAAGACATTTTTCGATTATTCTATATCTAACTTATTTTATTTTATTTAAATTGAATAGATACTAACATGTTACCTCTATTAATATGTCCCTTTGTGTAATAGTATTAAAATACTTTGTTTTGTTCACTATTAAATCCACTGCTTTAAAGTTTTTAAACCTATTTTTTGCTATAACGTAATAACATTTTGCTAGACTGAAGCAAGAATATAAATAAATCTCTTGGGTGCACATTTTTAATAAAGGCAAACAAATATATTTCAGTTATTTTCAACTAAAAAAAACATTGTAATTTATTTAAGTGTCACTAGAACGAAAGGAAAAATTTTAATAACACAAAATTATACATTTACCTTGTTTTATCAAAGCACGTATAATTAATAACACTTTTGTATGTGTAGTGCTATAATACTACTGCAGCAGTTGCATTATTTGAGAAAATAAAATAAAATATTCTCTCTATCTAGCTGGGGCTTAAGAAGCCCAAACTGTATTACAAAATTGTCTAGAACGCGACTAAAAACGTTGCCAAGCTTGATGAACGCAATAAAAAAACATTCGAAGGTTACACCAAAATTCTGCTGACAATCGAATACTCACGTTTATCTATAATTTGCACTGAAACTAATCTAAAATGTATCCATAAATTCAAACAGCCTTTGGCTTTTTTGACTGATTCTAATTCTAACCTACAAATTTTTACAGGTAACTGCAATTTTGAATTCTTAACTATACTATTTTAAATTTTTGTACTGTTGCAGCATTTCCTTTTAAAAGTGAGTAAATAGTTTATATAAGGTTGCTTGCACAACTTGCTTTAAATTAAATCGAATTTCTATTGCAGATTTTTATATATGGGTAACATAGGGCAAATTGGATGAATTACATATTAAACACTGATGTATGCATTCCATGCATTCCAACAAATGTAACCCTGGATGGGTGCAACTAAAAATTAATATGTAAGTCTTGAACAATAATTAATTAATTCTATATTTAATAAAACATATAAAATGATTGGCTGGCGCTTAAAAAGCCCAAACTGTATTATGAAATTGTTTAGAACGAGACTAAAAGCGTTTGCAAGCTTGATGAACACAATAAAACCAATAAAAAACATTCGAAGGTTACAGCAAAATTCTGCTGACAATCGAATGCTCGCGTTTATATATAATTTGCACTGAGACTAATCTAAGATATATCCATAAATTATTAAAATAATGTAGTACGATGAATAAATTTAAACAATATAATACAGTTGCAGTATTTTTGACTGATTCTAACCTACAAATTTTTACAGGTAACTATAATTTTTAATTCTAAACTTTACAACAACGTTTTAAATTTGTGTACTGTTGCAGAATTTCCGTTTAAAAGTGAGTAAATAGTTTATATAAGGTTGCTTGCACAACTTACTTTAAGTTAATTCGAATTTCTATTGCAGATTTTTATACATGGGTAACATAGGATGAGTTGGATGAATTAATTATTAAACACTGACGTATGTATTCCAATAAAGTTAACCATGGATGGATGCAACTAAAGATTGATATGTAAGTCCTGAACAATAATCAATTGATTCTATATTTAATACAACATATAGAATGATTGCAATGGAATTCATATATTTATTTCATTTTAACTTTTCTGTATATATAAAGAATTGACTCTTTTGTTATCTCTAAAGGAATTTTTCCGCTTAACTAGATAGTTTGCCTGTAATTTCAAATTTAAAAAGAACGTGTAAGATATCACATTTATTATGTATACATATTATTAGGTATATGATCAAAAACACAAAGAAAATCGAAAGGCACGTTTTTTGATAGTGGGTATAAAATTAAATATATTCGGCATGATAATGGTACCTGTCCCCAAATGATAGGCAAATCGAATATAAAATTCATTAGATTAATTAAAAATATTGTATGTCTTAGTATGATATTGATTATATTGGAAGAATATTCTTCCATGTAATGTATTGTAGGATAGCATGTAGTTAATTGAAGGGATAATTATTAAATAGTGAACATTTTTGTATAAGCTTATTAAATAATAGGCAGGGCCGGGGGAAGGGGGTAAGCAAGGTATGCAAAGCATCAGGGCGCTCTTGCAAGAGGAGCGCCAAAACAACAACTAAAAAATAGTTGATGATAAACAAAATAAAATTTATTATGCGCGAATTAAAATGAACAAAGCGTTGGTGAGGGAATCACATTGTTGTGTGCAGAATGCCAGCTTTGTAGTATTACCTTGTGATTTTTGTACTTCGCATTAAGCCCTTCAATTATATCTACCGACTTATAGGAATGTCAATTTTTTTATAAGCTTAGCAGCCAACATGCAATTTATGAAATCTCAATGCTTAATACTTTGTCAATTCATTGATAATTTTCCTTAAATACCCATCGAGATAAATATATTCTTGTAATGATTGTTTTTTTAAATTATCTTTAATAAACAGACTGCAAAATCAGTTTATCGACAAAGTCAAAATTACAATTAATCTTCAAACGAGTTACAATGCAATTTTGTATAGCCGTGTATAATCACAGTGTATGAAAACAATGCGTTGATGTGGAAAAAATTGCAAAAGCAACTCCCTTTCTGTAGAAAAAAATGAAATTATAAATTCATGCAATTATTCCAATAGTCAAAAATGGTAGAAGTAAAAAATCACTACATTTATACTACGAGTATTTACATTGAACTTTATTTAATTGAAATTAATTATGCGGGTGAAATAAATATCGCATTTTTACGTGTATTTATAGAATTGCTCTAGTTATATATTATCAGATTTGCATGGTAAAATCAAACTTAACCCAACGAATGTAATTCAGATAACCCATCAGCAGATAATTTGTATCAAGATAAACCAATATTGTCTAAAACGTTATATTTAAGACCCAATTATCACAAATAGAATGCCTAAAGAACGATATATAATAGAATACATACGGTCCCGTATTACTAAATTTGGATATTGGTAAGAAGTTTCGCTGCGTTCATTTATTATTCAAATGAGTATCATTCTATGTTTAGAAACTACCCCAATAACTAGACGATTTTTATTTTTTGCTTGCATAATGGCTTATCATTTGCATATTCATTCAAAAGCAATAAATATTTATACGGTTTTCAGCAATCTATAAAATGTGGCGTTGTTATTTCTTTGTCAGAATTAATTACAAGTTTCGCATATTAATCCGTCGTCAACTGCAAACTATTAATACATTAAACTAAATGATGAGCGTGTAATTGCATTATTTATTTATTATTTCTATGTAATGCTATACGGAAAAATTTAATTTCTTAATGCGTTGCGAAAATAAATTTAATTGATTAAACATTTTTATTTGTTATAGCTATAATTCTATTTAGCTGAATAAAAAATGCTGCGCAATGATTGATTAGCAAAATTGAAATTTGTATTCAATTTTCGATGGATGGTGGTTAGTATTAAATCAATATTCACATTACAAATTAATTTTTAATAAAGTGGTTATAATCAATATATAAAATTTATATTATTTATTTATCGTTAAATTGTATAATAATATTTGATAAATCATCGTTATCGCCTTCGTTATACTTTAAAACCACTTTAGTGTTCAGCGTCACAATGACGTCAACGCAGCGCGTATAAGTTATGTATCTGTGACGTAGTAGCTGAAACAAATGATGATTTTTCTTTTTTGCAAAGAGTCATAAAATAATTCACAAAGTTTTGCCTTAAAATTTGACACAAAACAATGTCATTAAAAAATTAAAAATTAAAATTAAATTACACGATGTTGTATGTAAATCTGTGAAATAGTTGGCAAAACAAAAAGTAATGATATATTTATATATATATATNTATATATATATAGTAAGCGAACAGGCGGCAGATTCAACTTTATTTAATTTCGTAGTGTTGTAAAACTTTCTTCTTGCAAACAGTTATTGTTACAAGCGCAAACTTTTTTGTTATTAAACTTTTGTAAAAATTAATTTAGACAATATTTTCCATCGAGTTTTGTTCCAAAAACGCGCACATCGTTAATGTATGAGTATGTGCTACGAGTCTTTTAACTGCAACCAAACACTTTTTATCTTATTATTAATGCATAATGTACTTTACAAACTACTTTGCTGTTGATATGGTTGTCTACAACATAACCTAATAATAAGCAAAAAATATATTACTTTCGAAATATACGAGGACAATGGGAATATAGACGCACACTGATATAAAGTAAGTTATTGTTATTATCAAGCATTCAAAAATAATAGTTTTTTGATAATCATATTATCTAATATATGGCGCACTTTGGTCGAAATTTATTACAGCCCAAAAAGTATATTTTCATTTGTCTTTTTATAACAAAGAACAACATTGTTTCTTTGTGTTGTATTATATAAATGCAGTAAACAAATATAGCTTTACGACTTAAAAGCGGGGTTAAAACT
The DNA here is from genome assembly GCA_030264715.1 of Adinopsis sp. GC000173. NCBI lineage: Eukaryota > Metazoa > Arthropoda > Insecta > Coleoptera > Staphylinidae > Adinopsis > Adinopsis sp. GC000173. The sequence goes on from JARJDW010012913.1 coordinate 22,032, forward strand.
TGGTATTTTTATATAAATGAGATGAAAATAATTAAACTTGTATATAATCGGGTAAAATAAAAAAAACTTAATTAAAATTATAATTTAAAAGCCAAATTCATCTTGCCTTTATATACATTTGTGTATTCAAAATATTAAATTAAATAATCAATTCGAAATATAATTTCCATATCTACTTAGAAAAAATGGACGGCAATAACATTTTAATGGAGCATAAATTGAGTAAGAAAACATGGAAATTTTTCAGAATTTAATTAATTATTTTAAAAACAGATTATTGTTTTTAAATGAAATTATAATTGTGTTAAAAAGCAATCTCATTAAATCTATGCATCATACAAACAATTTATTTCATTAAACGAAATTCTTTCAAACATAATTGTTCAAAAAGTATTTTAACAGAGCCGTACTGATTTAATTATTCGAACTAATAGGTGATAATTGCTGTTTAAAAGTAACTGAAGAATGTGTAGGTAAATTTTATAATTAACATGTAAGTTGAAATTATTATTACCAAAATATATTCATGGCAATGTTAAGCAATTTTAATATAGAAAATAAAGATACGTAAAGAATTTTACTGATAACATGATATTGACCTAGCTAGAATATATCAATATTGGTATTACTAGTACACATTATTAATATTACCTATAATAAAAATGATCACTTCTTTTTCATTCATGCCAAATATTAAAAATTTGTAGAGTATAAAATGTAGGAATGATATAAAAATTTATTGATGAAAATAGGTATATACTGCATATATGCACAATATCTGTTTACCTTATTTTCTTTGTCATATTTATAGTAGATATAGGTAAGTTATAACTGTAGCTAAGGAAGCTTTATGGACGAGACGGTTTGATGGACGAGTGAGTTCCATAAAGAGGTGAGTCCAAAAGTTTCATTATAAATTGTAGATGTAAATACATAGTTCTATGCCCGATTGCGAGAAATTGAGTAAATTGCAGTCACTTTTGTTTTATTTTATTAATTATCAAAATTGCTTGATAATTAAATATAAATTGTAATTTCAGTATTAACAACTGACTAATAATATTTACATTATAAATGATGAAATATACATTTTCGTGAATAAACTTAAGTTATCTTACCATTACGGACTGGTCCAAAAATGGTAATATTATAATAAACTTAATAAGTAGTTCCATAAGAATTTGTTTAGTTTAAGAGTTTAAAGTAACGCTTAATTAAAAATTAAATTTTTATAATAAATTTCAACATTTCGAGTTCATTTGAATGGATTTTGAAAAGTTGAAAGAATTTTATTTCGACAAACGTCAATGATTATTTGAAATCAATATTTACAACAACATTTTTAAATTATTAATCTTTGATCAAATAATTTATTTACTTTTGAGATTAAATCAAAATCAAGTTTCTATTTATTATTATTGTCAATTTTATCATAACTATCTAAAAGATATCAACAATCTAATATTGATTCAATAGAGGATTAAAAATTAAAAAAATATTGACGTTATTAATTAATGTATGATGTCAGTTGCTTACTGAAATAGCCTTTGGAATATTAATTTATATTGTTTTACGTTTTTCGCTATACGTAATTTATAATTACTGTTGAACACTTATGTGATAAGCGCCATGTAACCACTTCAGCTTTCACCTGATACTTGCAATGAATGTTGATATGCGCCAAAATTTCGCTCATCTGCTTACTATCATGAATGCAAGGCATGTTAGCTTAGAAACTATTAGCGTGTTGAGGGAAATTAAAAATGTGAGAATATTATTTTATAATGCAATTCTAAAAAATAATTTGCGGTTTTTCAAGATTTTTGCATTTATAATTTCCATTAATCACTTTATCCATCATCACATGATAAATTTATGTACAATAATAAATAAATAATATATTATTGTAAATTTCATAGTATTTTCAAATGGTACCATTCATAAATAATCTGCATAATTCTTTGAAAACTAGATATACCTATGTGTAATTATAATTTAAATAATATATCTTATTATAGGTGTTCTACTATATATTGCATTGCAGCGCATGCATCAATTACATCACTTATATCAATTGCATCAAATCGTTCTATTGGAATTTGACGAAAAATGCTTCTGCGGTACAGATTGTTAATATTTTATAAAGGAAGGAATTGTTTTTAACTAATGAGATTATTTATTTATGATCCTATGAACCTCCAAAGATATCAGGGACATAACAAATATAAAGGTAATATTATCAAAAAAATGTTACATTTAATACGGCAGGTTGTAATACATATCCTATTATTCAATCTAAATTATATTTAATTAAAAAGGCAAAAATCAGAAATTTTCTAGAATACAATTAAGTATAATAAAATATAAATTAATTTTATATGTATATAATTTTACTCTTTTCAATTGCATTTTTACTAAAATATATGATAAAGAACTATTATTAGATATAGTTTTAATTTCATTTTTCATTTATAAGGCATATTTGATTTACAATTAATTAAAAAGGCAAAAATTAAATTTTCTAAAATACAATTAACTATAAATTAAAAAATAAATTAGTTATTTAGCAGAAATTTTAAACTTTTTAGTTGCATTTTTGATAAAATATACCATAAACAGATTAAAAATTAATAAATTAATTCTCTTAATGTATTTAAATTTTAGTTTTTTTTATTACTGTGTAAATGCTGTGTTTACTAGTAATTATTGTAACAATTTTGGCAGTTAAAGTAAATATCGGAACAATTTTGGCAGTTATAGTAAATATCGGAACGAATGGAAAATTTTAATTGTCTACCTACATATATGTATTACGAAATAAATAATTTATTGTTAAACAGCAAGTGCGCTATAGGTGATAATAAAATATAGGCACTAATTAATTGAAGTGTGTGCAAGTATACAGTTATCGATATGTTTTTTGTCACTTACGTAAATAATTAACAATAATTTAATATACAGTTAAAAAATATTAATTTTAAAATTTTAATATTATTATGATTATTATTAATCAAATAACTGTAATTTAAAATTGTTAATTAATTTTAGGATAATCAAATTAATCATGTATCGAAAACTATTCCTAAACAAACATTCAATATTTCGTTAGTTGACATTGACCTTAAATATTTGCATGCTGAAATGCGGCTGTTTAATTCTGCTGCCTATCAATAGGCCGCAAAAAATGGTGTAGTAAAAAGCGGGCTCTACAAAAATTACTTTTCATGTTGTCTATTAATAAACGCGTGTAGAGGTCAGTTTGTTGCATTCGTAAACCTGTCGTCAACGCGTTTTTATCTATTTTCAAAATAAAAATTCGAAATATTAATGGATCAAGACACAGCTGATCATCTCCTATTAGAGCATCTAGCAAGACTCGTTTTTGTATACTACACTACACTACAGTATAGATGAACTACACTGTTGTTGTTGGGATATATACAGTAGCTTAAGAACTATCTCAACCTTGACATTCACGAGGCGATGGTGGTCAAGAGTAGCACAACATTCTCGATATAATTTCATTATAACATTACAAATCTATAGTACAAGTTGTTTACCGGTGTTAATTTGTTAATTATTTCCAAGTGTAGTTTTTGTGCGGATAATTGGAGCAAAGGTAACGTGTCTAATCTATTTTAAATGTTAAGAGTTCTTGAGTAACATTTAGCTAAAAGCAAACTTGGGCAACAAATTGGAAATTTCAATGGAAAATATTTATCAATTATGTAATAGCTATATTCAGATGCTCGGTGTAGGTGCTATACAGTCAACTTGTTTTTACAATTCTGCTAAAGTTAGCCTTGTGACGGAACGGTAAACTAATTAAATTATTTATAATTATACTCGCGTGCTTATACAAATTAGAATTGAAACAATTGTTAAGAATAGAAATAATATTTATGTACCACGATGATCGAAAACCAACCAACGGGGAGTTTTATTTTTTACGACGATGATTAATGCAAACAATAATGCACTTTTAATTGATTTTTTTCCTTCTCCTTGCTTTTCAACGTATTTTTCTTCTTCGTAGTTTCTTTCTAATTTTTATCATGTTTTTCCTCTCCTTCAAAGCTTTAATAAAGTTATTGAAAAATTTAATATTCTACGACGTCAGGTGGAATCTGCGTCCTTTTTTATACCGAACTGATTATTAGTAGCAAAAAATTTAATTAATATTATTTTTGATGACAGAAATTTTATCTAAATGCTCCAAGTTTTTCTATTAAATTAAATTAAAATAATAAAGTGGGTTAGTTCGTGTTTGTTTTTTTCGACATGAATGTGCGTTAAATAACAGTTAAATCGTTTAATTATTGTTATTAGCATATTTACATTAATTAAATGAACTCCGTCTAAAGTAAATAAAATATTTTAGCGTCTCAATTTTATTTATAGACAGTATCCATATAATTAATTAGAGTAACAACAAATATCTCACTAAATGCAATAAACAAAATTTTAAAGTTGTAAATACTATTATTTGTTATTTTATATTTAAATAAATTGCGGTTTTATTTCATACCTTAAAGGTGATTATTTATATATGAAATAATGTGCGGTTTACAATTGATTTCAAAGATTTTATGTAATTTACACAATTAATGATAATTACCCAATATAAAATAATTATGTTTTATTTAACATGTAAAAAGTTTTATCTCTCAATAAACAACAGGATGTTCAAAATTAATTTTTATAGTAATTGCTAAAATATGTCTTATAGGAGTATGTTGAAAACAAAATTAATCGTCAGGTTAATTAAAATATTTGCGGCAATATCGCAAAACAATTTTAATTTACTTTACCGATAATTAAAAATTGCCCGTCTTATAAATAAGTTTATTAGCAAAGTTACTTAAAGATCAATTTCAGCGCTAATGTAAACGGTTTGTTTCTTTAAATTTATTTAATGATAACGCAAAATCGCTTTTTGTTTAGTATTTTCGCGCAAGTTCCAATATTGCTTTTTGATTTATATTTATAAACTTTTACCAATCCAAAAACAAGCTAAAAAATGTTCTAGATAAGTTTAATTACTTTTATTCAGATTAATTACTTTTTCCCAACATTTAATAAAAAAAGCTGCCAAAAAACTTTTTTTAGATCGTTTAATACGTTTTATTACAATCGGCAGTATTTTATCATCGCATAACTATTAATTACGTGTGTTTTGTTTGGATATGCAGAAAAATATACATATTAAAATGTATGATTTAATATATTTCATTATTTCGAAACAAATAAAAGAAAATTATAAGGGTGATATTTACGTTCTTGTTTGTAGCAGTAGTTTTTTTTTTTGTTAAACCTGTTTAATGAATAAACAAATTATGTGTGGACAATAAAGTTGTTTATGAATGTAATAATAAACCTTGAGAAAGAATAGAGCGATGTGCTGCATTATTCGAAAAATGCTATTTTAATTCATATTTCTTTTTTGGCTATCTGTTTGTTAAAATGTCAGCATTAAATATTGCTAATGCAAATTTAATAATAATTAGGGTATGTGTTCCATCTTCGTGACTATTTTACATACGATCCATTCAAATTGAGAACGTTTCATCCTTTAATCATTTATGCAAATTTTATTGAAAAACATGTGCAGAAATTCAAAGAGCATCACTATTCTAATTGATCAAAATGATTTATTTCACCAAAATTGAATAACTAATATGTCTGTAATACATTTCATATTGTGTATTAATAGCTCATCATCAAGTTGATTTACGTTAATAGATAAGTACCTTTGCCTACTTACTTTTATTTATCAAAAAATTAAATAAATATTTATTTTTTATCATCAGCTTGTCTTAGAAATATTAAGAAGAACATAAATATCTGAAATTATTTTTTTACAGTTAATAATAAAATTTTAGTGAAGCAAAATTATGTATTCTGATATTTATCGGTTGCAATAGATAAAAAGTAACTTCATAGAATGGACGTCATTGCTATGATATACATATGCTTCAAATGCGTACGTATTGTTTTCTAACTTTTTATTGCGTGTCTTTGTTACTGTTAGCATTAATTGGAAATTCATTTCTGTACCTATTCCTACATACTTTTATTTATGAAAAAATTAAACAAATATTCAGTCTCTTTTATTATCAACTTGTCTTAGAAATGTTAAGGAGAACATAAATATTTGCAATTGATCTTTTACAGTTAATAGTAAAATTTTAGTAAAGAAAAATAATGCGTTTCGAAATTAATCGATTGCAATAGATAAAAAGTAACATCCTAGAATTGGACGTCATTTCTATGATACACATGTGTTTTAAATGCATGCGTATTGTTTTTTTTTTACTTTTTATTGCGTTTCTTTGTTACTCTTCGCATGAATTGGAAATTCATTTCTATCGTAAGGACGACATCCGCTTAAGGCGGTTACTTTTTAGCTGCAGGATCCGATAAATATCTGAACTTGTGAAAGAAAGAGCCCTTAAGTATATTCTACAGTTATTAATTAAGATCATAAAAGAGGTTGTAAAAATTGTGCCATTCCCTAATATTGCTCTCCCTTTGGCGATCCAGTTAGAATGGCTAATATCAATAGGTTAAAACAAAAATTATCACTTATCATATCGTTTTTAATTTATTCATAAGTAGATAAAATTGCGTTCCTTTATATATGCCTAAAACATGGCGGTAATATTTTAGTTTGTGTGTGAACCAGACTTCCACTCACATTAACAACTAGGTATGATAAAGTTTTATATTAAAATTTATTTAATAAGTTACTTGCAAGATACATTACAAACCGATTAACTCTATTAAATTTAGTTGTCAAAGCATTTTATATAGTCATAACTTCTTATGCTTTTAATTATTTTTTATATTTTTGAGTAAAACTGATACCAATGCGTTTAATTAATGTCCAATGTACAATTTTTGATACATTATAGTGTTGGGAGTGGAGATTGCATAATTATGCAAAATTGCTTGTTGGTCCAATCCTAACACAGGCACATCTGAAAAATTTTACTATGTGGTTTTTTTATATTCTTATTGTAATAACATTAAATATTTATTTTCTGTTTACAATTAGATAACAATTTATTTGTTTTACCAGCAATTTTTATTAATTAAAAAAGATGACTGCATTATTATGGACCGTTTATTTGAATAGTTGTTTATTTTTAACAAATAAGATGAGAATTACATAATTCATGTTTACTTAATAATTGTAAATTTATATATTTTTCAAAAATACCTTATCACAAAATCTGAATTAATTGTTGATACAATATATTGTAATTAATCAATAATTTTAAACAATTTATTTGTGATTATTTAATTTTTATTACTTAAAAAATTCCATACTTATTACAAAATCTGAATTAATTTTTGTTAATATGTACGAAATATACCATAAGAATATGTATTACTTATAATGCATCATAAATATTTCGAAATGTTGCTACATAAAATATAATTAATAAGTATAAATATTCATACTTGATATTCAATTTAATATAAATGAATATAATCTACATTCAAAATAAAAATGATACGTGATGTATCTGTTTGGTGATTAATATAAGATTCATACGAAATAGATTTTGACAATTGGTTTGTTTAGAAAATTGGACAAGTGCATTTTTACTATTCTGTAAATATAGATTATTCTAAACAAATTAATCTAAATAATAAATAATATAAATTAATTTCTTTGATATCAAATTTGTAATTATTAAGCCTTATTATTAATTAATCTTTTATTTTGCATAAACTTCAAATTGTAGACTCACATTATACAATACTTTCAAACTAAACTGTCTAGTAAAGTAATCTTATTTATTTTTAGTTATGCAAATAAATCGAAAAAATTATATAATATTTATAGGAAATAGATTTTGATAATTGTTTTGTATAGAGAATGGTTCAATTGCATTTACTATTCTGTAAATATACATAATACCAAAACAATAAAAAATAAAACTTAATTTACTTGATATCAAATTTGAAATGATCAAACCTTATTATTTAATTAAGCAAAATCTAGTAAAGTAATCTTATTTATTTTATTTGTGCAAATAAATTAAAAAAAATAATCAACATAAATAATTATATAAGTGTATTTAAAGTATTTAAATTTGAAGAAAAATATTTGTTATAATTAACATAGTTATGTCATATTTGGCATAAATATTCCTTCACTACAACACAAAATTGCTAACATTAATAATATTATTTAAAGTTAGTATAGCTATAACATTAAACTTTAAAATAACTTTTTAAATTAGATTTCTTATAGGTATGAATTATAAAATTAGATTTAAAAAAGAAATCCTTATATAACTTATGTAATATACGTTTCGTTCAGCTGATTCTACCATGAAAATTTTCCTAGAATTTAAGTGTCGTGAAATTTGTAATTGTTTCGGTTTCGGTAGTTAGATCAATCGTTAGAAAAATCGTTTGTTTTTACTACCTATTTAATTTTGATTATGTTCCCTACTTGAAACAATCCGACTAATAGGTAGTTGGTAAATTCGATAGCAGTAACTTTTATTGCAAGCGAGACTTCCTAGAACGAACGATTGAAGTCGGTTTCGACACTAGGAAAATTAATTACAAATTAAATCCATTGCATATAAGCGCGTTAAAAGCGCCTCTATGCAAAAGATCCTGTTTACTTTACATTCCTTGAATGACTCAGTCAGCTGGAAAACATACGTTTATCGTAAACAATAATAATTATAAAGTGCAAATAAGTAATTAATATTAATGCTAATCGATGATTTATGTAATAATTTCCTTCCATTTTTTACACATACACACATACACTCTTGCGCACATTTATAATTATTTATTAGATCTTTCCTTCCTATATTCCAGCTTCTAGCAAACACAATAAAATTAGTTTCAGGGTTAGCTAGAAGCATAGATTTGCACATTGGAGAGACGCGATAAGCGATGATGATATAGAGACCATCGTCTTTAATTTTTTCGCTTTTAATGACACTGTTATCCAATTACAATTCAAGCGTTTACTTAAACTAACAGTCACCTCTACGGAGTATAAAAATCAATATTTGTAATCTTGTTAAAGCAAGATCAGACTATATACGAGGAAAATTCAGTTTAGTATTCTTGCAAACACTAAAGAAATCCACTTGATTTTTGACTTATCGTTTGATTTAAGGGAATAATACTTTTGTTTTATTGCACTGGTGTACCTACTACGCACACAATTGAATACCTGAGTAAGCGATATGCATGTTTAGAACCAATTTTTTACAACAATTTTTCATTGTCCTTTATACATGATTTTTCCTCAATTAATTATTTTAATTGAGCAAGCATGAAATTCCATTTATTAATGCAATTATCTAAATTTTATCGTAGCATGCGAGAGATGTATTAGGGAATAAAATAATAATCACATAAAAATCATTTTAATCACATAAAATGTGAGTAAATAATTTCGTTTTGTAGTGAAAATGGAAATTTCGTTTGGAAACGAACCAACTTCCACATCGCATCCATTGATGCTGTGTGGAAGTTTGAGTGAAATAAAAAAAAAATTAGTCACCATGCAAGTTTTCTCAACGTCCTTGAAGGTCAAACAATTCATTGCCCTTGCACACCTTTGACTTGCAGTACAGGAACGATTAAATAAGTAAACAAAAATGATAAAAAATAGCTGGTTTGTTAATTGAGTGAATTATTTAGTATTATTGATAAATACAAAAATTGCGACAGTTGTTGTGTTAAATGTGTGTACGCCTCGAGGCGATTCTAATGCAATAATTAATTAATATATTGATATAATAAAAAATATATAGATTGTTGTCCACGTGGCTTTGTTATTGATCTTGAAACATAATTAATATCTATACCTACCTAATCAAAAAACAAAACAAGGGGGAGTAGGATATATTTTATTATTTAATATTTTCTTTTATGGTAGAGGTATGCAAACGCAGTGGAAAACGTAACATGTGCGATTGGTAGATTAAATTAAATGTCGGTTTCGTTAATTAAACAAACAATATTTATATAAAATAATTACTCTAGTTGTTTATTAGTTTGAACAATTACTTTGAATAACATCATTCTATTTGCGCTTATCTAATATATTAGTTTTGTAATTACACCCATTAAGGATTAAAGAGTATATAAAATATCTTCTTGTTTATTTGTTTATATTCGAAAATTTCTGTTTAAATAACTAGAATCCATTTGGATTAAATCTTTCGAGCACTAAAATACAGTAAACTTTAATACGCTCTATACTAATTAAATAAAAAATATTACTACACATATACTAGCTAGATTAATGAATAATCAAATGAATTTTAATTAAATATCAATGATTCGACGCAATGTTTGCACTGAAAAATCATATTTATATAACAAAAACGTGTTTGGATTACATTTTTTTTATTGAAAAGGAAATTGAAGCTTGAATTAATTTAAACAGACGTCGCAAAACAATTAAATTAAAAAATCAATTTGTATTAAAATATTATATATTTATTTTTCTAAACAAGTTTTATTGAATAATTTTTAGATTAAAATTGCAGCATAATAAATAAATACAAGAAAAAATGATTTAATTAATTCTACTGCTGAAATACGCATTAAATTGTTGTTAACTTCTCGTCAATATACCTAAACTACTAGCGAATTTCATCAACAATATTAAAAATGTAATTGATACGATCAGCTAGCTCTAGGGCAATGATACACACTAAATAATTTCGCTTGTTATTAATTATTTATTTTGTTTTGGTCATTAACCACACAACTATCATAATTAAAATTTTATTATTTGGCATTCCTTCGTCAGACCATACGCACACATCAAAAACATTATAAAAAATGTTCATTGTTAGCGTTTTGTACGATCAATCAAAATGCTTATTTACCTTCGAAAACATTGTGCATAACTTGTTTTTAATTTCGTACGTATGTGCAATAACACAAAAAAATATTTTTTGGGATGCACACAGGCCGTCTTAAAAGCGAGTTAAGAAAGTGGTAGAATGTGCGGGTTCTAAAAATAACATTCGGCAAATATAAACTCTGGGAAGCCCACCACCGATGATGTCGATGTTACATTAATTATTACACAAAAAAATATCATTCCCATTCATAAGTGCTTTTTTGATATAATGCAAGTTTTAATAGTAGTACAGGCATAGTTTAACAAAAAATTGGCCGCAGGATATTTGCGTATAGTAGATTTGATGGGCAGCACCAATTTGATTACATTTCATTTATTTAGCATTTTTTGTGTGTGTACACGAATTATAATAAAATATTCATAATTTCAGACTGACCGGTTTAAAAACCAAATGCGACTCAAGTGGGAGTTTAGTGTTAGCTAAGCTAGTGCGGACTTATCTTTGTGTGTTGTTGCTTTAAATATTTTTGTGAGTGTCTCTTACTTTTAACTTAATGTTCAACCATCGAACAAGTAATACATAATATAAACGCAAACAATAGCAGGTAATGAAATTATTTACCATCGTTAAAAAATTCGCACTGTCAATAATAATTCTACACATAATTAATGAATTACTTGCAAATCGGTTACTATATTTTACTATAATACAATATATTTTTTATGCTTTCGCTGGCGAAAGTAATAACAATGCGTAGATTCTTTTTTATTTTTATTTCTATTTTTTACTTTCGCACAATACCAACCTTCATCTATTCCATCAAAAAAGTATATTTTATCGGTGTTTAATTAGATTTGTGTAACTACCATAGATAATTTGAGTTAATAACTGATGACATAGTAAAGTTTGTGTCTGCGTGTATGTTTGTGCGTGCAGTCAGTATTTTTTTGCATACGTGTGTTATGTGTGGAAGAGTTTGATATTTGTTCTATGTTTTACAATAACAATGTGTTATGCATTATTCAAATTTTAATTTTTGCCATATAACAAGTTTCGTCGTGTACCTACTGTGTGTCGTTGTTGCTGTTAGAGGATGATGTTAGAGGTAAACGTTTAGAGAAAATAGAAATGATATATAAAAAGAAGATAAAAAAATTTGCAAGTAAATTGGGTGGTGAAAGTGTTGGTTTTATCTAGCTGTTGTGTGATTTTCAATTTCAAATTAAAATAGCGATTGAATGATTTTTCGGTGTGTATGTACTCGTATGTGTGTGTTCACACCCAAGGTGACTATCAAATAGTTGCAAATTAGCCAAATTACATTAATAAATCACGTAGAGATGGGTGATTAAAATTCTATTTTTTGTGTGTGTTCATAATGGACACATTAGCGAAAATCTCCAAGTGGTTTTAAAGTGGAAAGCGATTTGAATTTAAAATTTTGTAAGTGAACTTTGCTTACTTTAATTACTCGAGCATTAAATATTTAATTAGAACAATGTATCAGATTTGCAATTAAACCAACGCCGAAGCGAGTTTAAAATTTTTCATTACACTACTTGGTGATAATACAATTATGAATATGCACAGTAATTACTTAGAATAATCCATCATTATCGACCATTTAAATTCTCTTAATTGTACTATTATTATAACGTGCAAAACAGCTGGACTTTGTATTTGTAATTATTGATTGAATCAGCATGTAAATGGCATTGAAAATCGATTTTAAAGCTTTCGCGTTATTAGATAAGCAAATATTAAGTCTTTCCTTGTCAAATAAATGTTTCTATTGTATTTTATATTTAACAACATAAAATTTATGAATATCATAGCGAAACCACAAAATTATTTTACGATAAATATTCATGTGAATTTATTTATTTTAACGTCACTAAAACGTAGAAAAACATAAATACGTATGTCTTCTGATTCATTAAAATTTCCAAATCCTATTAATATTAATGAAGTTTATTGATAAAAATCAAATAGTAAACTGTAATTTATTAATTGGCAGTGTAGCAAAGTTAATATTTATAGAAGTGACTCAATTTAAAACCAGACAACTTTTTATTTTCATTTTATTTTAATTCACTGTTTTAAGAAAAAGATGTATCAATATGTAAATATACGGATATAAATAAATAATATTTTGTTTAAATTAATGCTAATTGTGTACGTACTTGGTACAATATATGTATAATATTTTTGTAAAAATTGTGATAAAAATACATTTTATGAAAATCAAGCATACCATTTTTATGTATTAATGGGAGGAAAAGATGTAAAAAAAACATTTAATCTCGATTTCTTTTGACGTATTGAGTGTATCTGATAAAAAATCAATAACATGTAAAAAAGCATTATGTAATACATTAAATCATAAAAAAAATAAATTACTGCTTTTGTAAGGATATATGAGTGTCTCTGCCATCGAATGCTTGTGCAAGAAGGTATTCATTATTCAAATATATAGAAAATTGCTAGTAAGTAATAATTAAAATTGTTACTAGAAAGGATAAATTTTAAGAAATTCGCTGCATTCACTTAATGAACCATGTTAATAGGCGACTAAATAATTTTAGTATCCTGATGAAGACCGCAAGTTTGAAATATCGATATTAATATTATGTAATATAATATATTTGTGAACTATACCTTGTGTCTCTATTAATAATATTTTGAAA
>JARJDW010012919.1:0-22325 GCA_030264715.1 Adinopsis sp. GC000173
AGGGCTCAAAATTGGCTCACCAATAGACATTAAGGTCCCTTACAAGATAAGATGCTAAAAAGTGAAAGAATCAAAAAAAATTTTTTTTAGTCAAAAAAACGGCAAGAGGTACCCCTTACGATTTTTGCGATTTTTGACGAAAAATAGATTTCGCTCAAATTCAGTTCCTAGATGTTTTTTAGTGTTCTAAAACCATTCCGACTACTCCTACAAACGAATTTTGAATAACAACAAAGATACAGGCATTTGAAATTTGACAATTTTTTTTAAATTATTGTGCAATGCGCATTAGCGCCACCTGTTTGTTGGTAGCCGATCTATAATCTCGCTTAGTGTGGACTCAAATCAGATTTGTACGATTTGAGGAATGGAAATCGTACATTAAGATTATTGTATGTTGAGTTGACGTGTTCATGTGTCTTCTTAAAATTGTAAATTAGACTATCATTACATAAAATGCATTCGGTTCTGCAGCGAGGAAACGCAATTTTTGCGTATGCATTAAGTGTTCTAGCATGCTTAACATTTGTATGTTTTGCTTCTACAGTATTTTTGGATTATCGAACACAAGCCGACATGAGAACAGTAACCGTAGTAGTGTAAGTTTAATATCAAATTCGAATTATTACGTTATAAATCTATAAAAATCACTGCGGTATTTGCAGGAAAAATGTTCCAGATTATAGTGCATCACGAGAGAAGAATGACTTAGGCTTCCTAACATTTGATCTACGTACAGATCTCTCCCATCTATTCAATTGGAATGTAAAACAATTATTTTTGTATCTTACCGCCGAGTATGAAACAACGGATAATAAGCTAAATCAAGTATAAATCAGCACGTATAATATTAAGGAAAAATTAACACATTTTGTGTCTTTACTTATAGGTAGTTTTATGGGATAAAATCATCCAACGTGGCGAAAACGCAATTCTAGATTTTAAAAATGCAAATACGAAATATTACTTTTGGGACGATGGAAACGGTTTAAAGTAGGTATTTAATGCAACAGATAATGACATTATAATGATTTTGATTAATTAGGGGCAATAAAAATATTACCTTGACGCTCTCATGGAATATAATACCAAACGCTGGATTCCTACCAAATATCTTCTCATATGGTTCGCATTCATTTAAGTTTCCAGCTGAATACACTACATCTAGAATGTAAAGTAGTTTTTATTAAGTTTGGTACAATATTAAATAAATCGATTAAAAATAAACTATAAAATAATATTTTTTATACATTTAGAAACAAAAATTAACCTAAAGCTATTAACAAACAAATTTTAACGTTGATATAAAAAAAACTATACATAAATAAATATTAATTGACGGTAAATAGGATGTTACTGACTTAAAATATTGTTGATCAATTTACAAAACTACAGATTATTGACAAATTTGATTTAATTTACAACGATTAGCATTGTAATATGTATTTTAGTAGAAATGCTGAAATATGTACAACAAACAAAATTAAATATGAGACTAAATAATTGAGCAATTCCACATCCTATTTTGATAAATGAATAACAAATGGTCAAAAAATTTTAATGCACGTTATAAAACTCAATTTATATAGCTTAGAAGTGAAAGTGAAAAATTGTTCATGTTGATTGTTCAGTTTGTATGTTTTTGTCTTCTGTTGGTGGAGGTACAAACTGACCTATCGAGCCAAATTTACACGAAATATTTAACATTTCACGTAATCCCTGAATAAAATTGAAATTCTTAATTAGTGAGCAATTGTATGGATTATGATTAATTCACCTGATTTTCCGCTTTTAACATGGCGAGAATTTTTTCATCCTGATACGTTTTTCCTTCGTCGACGAGCGCCGCCTTCTCCATCACCGCCGCCATCTCCTGTATCTTCTCCGCCTGCTCGCGAATGATATCGTCATACCGTTCGTTTTGCAATGACGCAAAATCGATTCGCGAATTGTAGATTTGTTGCGTTGTATGCTGTCGATATTTCATCATAATATGTTCTAAGGCTCGTTGGTGTTCCTCTAACGCATCACGCAATTCCCTATTTTCCTGCCTGATTTCACGTAAATGTCTATTTTCCTTCTGTATGTTAGCTATTAATTGAGAATGTGGTTTTTGGTGTGCTACTTCGTTTAGTTGTTCGACCTCTTCTTGATACTGCGCAATTAATCTTGTAAATAGCATAAATAAATGTTAAATAATGCACTTACCTGTTTCATGGCATCTATTTTCTTATTTATGGCATGCGTTTCATTTAGTAGAATATCAGCGACTGAGTCCCTTTCTTTTAATCGACCAGCTAAACGTTTTGCATCTGTAATTATTTGTTGGAGATTGATTGACATTCTTCACTGGTATGTGTAACTGTAAATTCCTCTGCAAAAAAATAAATATCGTCAATTTTGATTGTAACACCTCGATTCTTGTATTATTAATTCGTTTTACATTAAAATATCACAAATTCAAATGTCTTCTTTAACTTAGATAATTGGCAATTGCGTTAACCATCCAGTATGCATTTAACTTATTTTATAATTATGAACATTTAACAGCTGTCAGGAATAATTAAAGAGTGCAAGAAAGACAAGAAAGTCAGACAAATGGGAACGAGCAGAGTAAGTACGAATAATTTACCTACTTGGTTTGAGTCTCTGCTGTCATGCGTAGGCTGTATGCAAAATATGCGAGTAGACTTTAGAATTTTTGTAATAAACGAATTTAAATTACGGTTAACAAAAATGTTTTATTTATTTAATCTATTTGACAATTATCGCACTCAAGCCTAACTTTGTTGTATAAATTATATACTTTATATGCGAACTACTGGAAATCTACTCATAAATACAACGTCGCAAAATTTCTTCAAGTTGCGCTCGAAAAACCTAACCTCACTTATTAAAATTGACATTAATTTTGACAGTAGCTAATAAAAGTGTATTTCCATGCTTTTAGTAATTTATCTTTTATGATAATTGTTAGTCAAAAAGGTTTATATAAATATTTATTTGAACTATGACAAGGTAAAGCTTATTATTTCATCCAAATAATTTATGCGCTAACGATTTCATAATTATTTTTTAATTTAACAATTCATCGAATGCAAAATTAAAATAAAAAATATTTGCAGGGCAAATATTGAATTAGGAAATGTGACCCCACATAACATAAAACAGTTAAAAAGATTAAATAGTGTTGTATTTCCGGTTTCGTACAATGATAAATTTTATAAAGATGTTTTGGAGGCAGGCGAGCTAGCAAAACTTGCATATTACAATGATATTGTTGTGGGAGCCGTTTGCTGTCGAATTGATACATCCGAGAAAAGTAGAAGATTGTACATTATGACACTGGGCTGTTTGTATCCGTACCGAAGATTGGGCATAGGATCTTTAATGGTAGAGCATGTATTAAAATACGTCGAGCAAGATGGAAATTTTGATAGTATATTCTTGTTAGTATTGAAATGATTCATCACATTTTTGAACCACAGGTATGTTGATTTTCTATCTATAACTCAATTATTATTGCAGGCATGTTCAAGTAAGCAATGAGGGTGCCATCGATTTTTATAAAAAGTTTGGATTCGAAATCGTAGAAACCAAACAGCATTACTACAAACGAATTGAACCAGCCGATGCTCATGTACTACAGAAAAACTTACGAAAACCGCAAACAAATGGTACACATGAGTGAAAACGAACCGATACACACTGCAAAAATAACATAAACCAATGACTTACAAAATCGCATAGTTGTCAGTATTTGACTTTCTCAAATAAAAAAATCCATCTACAGTAAGACTTACATTTTAAAAACATCGTAGTTTTTTCATTCATCAAATTACTTTTTAATTGTAAAAATTTTTAGATCGTACAGCTAGAAAGTTTTACTGTATCTAGTTTTAATGTATTTGTTTGTTTTCATTTTTGATTAAAATGTAAATATTACTTAATAAACATTTCAATTTTGAATTAAACAATGTTATTCACTGAAAAAAATCATTACATTAAACAAGGATTTATTAAAACAAAATTTACTCACTTGTTTTTCTTTTTATTATTCAAACAAAAATCTCTATTCCTATATAATTCATTTTTAAAAATATACTCCAGTATAAAATCTTATCAACTGTCTCAATACTCATACAATACCATGTTTCATATCTTAAATTCCGAGAGATAATTGAATTATTATTTTGATAGATATCAATTTAACTGCTTGTAAATCAATTATAAATTCAATAGTGCTCTTTGTTATATTTTGCTTGATAAAATTGCACATAAAAATGAAAAATAAAAAAAAACATTTTCTATAAATATATGCTATATCGACAATAATACTGAATTGTACTATACAATCGGTTTTTTTATCTAGCATATCAATTAAATAATCAGGAATATATTATGGAACGAGTTGCATAGACAAATATTCTAGCATATTTAACATATAATATCTAGGCCTACAACTAGCGCCTGGATTAACAAAGTCTATTAGAGTTAGATTTATAGGTATTATAATTTATATTATAGTGAGTAATCGGGTATAGCGGATTATAAATATAAATATAGTGCCTTTGGTTAGGACTAGATCTGATAATATTATTCAGCGTTCTTCCTGGTGTAAACAATACTTATTCGCTACTGAATTAATCTTTAAATTTGTATATGTATACCTGCAAATTCAGTTTACAACAGGAGTATTATTTAATGTGGACTAGAATTGAAATTCATATTAGTAGTAGCAGCGTGTTTCTTCATTAATACAAATATAATTTCTTTGATTATTACTTATTGTCACAAAATTATTTTTTTTTTAAATATGCAGATCCAAAGTGTAGTGACATGTCTTTTTATAGGCACTATTCGTAACTCTTTTTTTTTCTTGTATAGAGATATAGAATAAACTTAAAATAATTTATATACAAAAATATTGTATAATTTTGATTACTATGCTTAGGTTAAAATTATATGCGATTTGTTTTTTATGTGTTGTTTAATGGTTGTAGATTATCCAAATCGAAAAGTTCTCCGATTTTCTGAGAACATAATTTTGAAGCTTCGTAAGCTTCTTTGCACACCTAAAAGATTTAATAAGATACGAACGTATATATAAATAATTAGTATGTGATTAATTACCAGTGAAAAATTTAAAAATCCATGTGGCAATCCTTCTAATACATCTAAAGTGATCGAATTTCCGCATCGCTTTAGTTTTTTCGCAAAACTTACACAATCATCCAGACATGGATCTAGATGTACAGTCTAGAATTAAATGTATTAATTAATAAAATATTCAAAATTGTAATAAATTTAATACTACCAAGATTTTAACAGGTGGTAATTGTTTTAGTAACTCTTCTGAAGCAGTAAGTGGACTGATAAATGCATCATTCGGACATTTGATCTTTAATAACTCTTGCTTTTTCCCCATACCTATGTCTAAAAATGTTGTTGGTGCATTGCTACTCGGTATATTGTATACTAAATTCGACATTTTTCCTCTCCACTTTGATACAAAATTCGACACTTTTCCTTGGAGTGTTTTTTCAATGGCTTGAGATTCATTCACATTTGTATTGATCGATTCTTTGGTAATAATAGCGATTTTTGTTCCATCCGTATCCGTATCAGAATCTACAATGATGTAATTTAGAGTAAAACAATTATTTTATGTAATAATATATATACCTAAAACGAATTTATCAAGCATATCAAATTTTTGACTAGTATCAGCATCGGAACTGTTGAAATCTATATCCGGTTCTTTAATAGTGTTTTGATCGCGATTGTCATCTGTTTGGGATGTCAACGAGCCGTAGGTAAGCGTATCGGACATTTCAGATGTGGGTGACTTGTGTGCTTGTAATTCTAATAGGTCGGATTCGGAAATTTCCTCGAAACTTTCTGTATCGGGCGATGGAGCTCTATCGCCGTTCATTTCACCATTCATAGGCTTCCCAACACCCATGTACGCTAAATTGCAATTAATATAAATTATCAAAATACATTAAAATTACTGTTATTGTTACCTGAAATGCAATTAATTAAAAATCCAAACGGTAAAAGCGGATCCATCTTTGTTAATAATCTGGAAGGCGATGGAATAAAATTGAGAAATGTGGGAACGTATACCAAAAATAATCCATGTGGTTTAGGAACTCCTGCTTCAATACATTTCAAAGTCATGCTTGTGAGTAAATTAGCACCGGCTGAATCACCGGCAGCTACAATTCGCTCCCCTGTACTTCCCAATAGGTGGCAATTTTTCAAAGCCCATGCATACGCATAAAACACTTCTTCGAGCGCTCGCGGATAGGGTGCTGATGGTGCCAGACTATAATCTATACTTAATATTGGTACGTGCAATTCGCGCGCCCACTGTCGCAGATAAGCTTCGTGCGATTTGGACGATTGTGCAATGAAACCACCGCCGTGGCAGTGTATAAGCAAACCGCGGCTTGGCGGTGACATTTTGGTATTTTTTCCTTCACCAATCATGCCTTCTCTCGCCTCAGCGCTAATTAATCGAACATGGACTGGTTTTGATCCTAAAATGAATACAATAAAATTAATACGAAAAGTATTTCACGTGGCAAATATTTGACATCAACCAATTTATTTATCTTCCTTTTTTTAAAGATCGATATTTCATTTCCTCGTTCTATTTATATACACACACGTTTTCCAGTTAAAATTTCCTTGACAGTTTATTTGAATGTTAAATGTTATCTATTTTATCAATAATCTAAATTTATTTTGTGAATATGTTTATCATAATGCTTAAATTTGAGGCTAATTTCAAGATTAAAATTCGGTAAAATTTACGCAATCAACAGACAACAACTAAAATATATTTGGAAATGCAGTCGATAAGATAATTTATAAATCATATCTAGAATATTATTATTAATTACAATACCTATATGTGAGGATGGAATCGGTATATCAATCTCCATATCATCCACTTTAACGCTAATTGGTTCGGTTGGGATACTGATAACTTTACAAATCGATACGTTCGGTGCAACAACAGACGGCAAGTACTGCATCAATTCGCTCTCCGATAAGAACCAAAATGATTTACAGAAATTCACATCCGCATTACAACAAATGTTAACGACACGCTTTGCTCGAAACTCAGGATCGGAGACGTATTTGGTTGTGGTCATAAACGAATTCGTGGCTTTCGCAAATAGCGATCCATCATTGTAATATGCCTCCGAAAATATTGCCATGGACAATGAGATAAACCGTAAAGGTGCACGCATTGATTCTGCAAACTTTAAACGATTTCAATGTGAATTCTGGCTTTACTTACACTCCTAACTACTTGAAAGCCCAATGGTCTGCCATAAAAGCAATACTGATTGATATCATCGGCGCGCTTAATGTAATCAGCAGGAGATTCAATTTTAGTCGCATATAGTGATTCATCAGGGCAATTCGGTACCATTTCTTCCAAGTGTTTAAAACACGCATGTAGGCTGGCAAATAATTGCGCGCAAGCTTCCACTTCCCTAAAAATTCATAACATGTGTCAGACCTTTGAACTTTTCTCACTGATATTGAAAAATAGAACTATTTCAGTGCGTATTTATATTATAAAAACCTTTAACACTGACCTACTAATTTCACAACAATCATAATATATATATACTTACTTCGTTATTGCAGTTTTCCTAAACAAAACACTATCGCGCTTTAAGCAAACCTTCTTATTAATATGTATCCCATAAGTAATAGCGGAATTGATAATTTTAATAAAGCTGCGGTAACCGTTAGCTTTTGTGTTCTCATCGAAATCGTAATGATGTGCGATTGATTCAATATGTAATACAATAGGCCACACTTTATCAATCTCCTCCTTCATTGCTGTAAATGATATGAATAATCTTTGTCCATTCTCGGTGGAATCGTTTGCAAAGTATTCCGCATTATTATTGCATAAATCTTTAAAAACTTCGTTGTTGAGATCCGTACTCTTCTCCTCGGACATATTTGGTGATGTTTCTTCTGTCATGGTTAACGTAACACTGATATTAATACATCGAATCTTTTTGTTTAAGTATACAATAACATTTTTATTACTATTTTAATATTTTAATGCTTATTTTAGCTAAATATTAATACTTGTCAATTTGCCTCAACAAAACAAACGTCAAATACACAGAATCTAGTTTTGAGCGTATTTATAATTTCGTGAATTCAAGGTGACCAACTTAACACATTCATATAATTATCATAGCAAATATTTTTGTATATAATTTAAAATGGAAATTGCTCATCATTAACCAGTGACTAATGAGCTAAATATTTATAATTCATTTAAGCAATTTAAAATCAATTACCCACACGCCATTTTAGCTAGCAGCATTTTTAACATTGCAATGTTGGCAGCGAAAAGTCAAAAATATAATCAGTTAACCTCTTTCTCTAAATTTCGATAATTATTTAAAAATGACTACCTTAAGACCATTCACCTGTGATGATATTTATAAATTTAATAATGTGTGAGTACATGTGTATATAATTTTGCGCCATTTTCACGTATTGATTTGTTGTAGAAATTTAGATCCCCTTACAGAAACCTATGGTTTGCTGTTCTACATGCAATACCTTGCACATTGGCCGGAATATTTTCAAGTCGCCGAATCGCCGAGTGGCGAAATAATGGGTTACATTATGGGGAAAGCTGAAGGCCATGGGGAGAATTGGCATGGACATGTTACAGCACTCACCGTATCGCCCGATTACCGACGATTAGGCCTAGCTGCGTCTTTAATGAACTTCCTAGAGGATGTATCTGAAAAGTATTACCTAATTGATGATACTATTTTATATATAGTTTGATTTATTTATAATATTTATAGGAAACGAGCGTATTTTGTGGATTTGTTCGTTCGAGTCAGCAATAAAGTAGCAATAAATATGTACAAAAATCTAGGATATATAGTGTATAGGACGGTTTTAGAATATTATTCAGGGGACCCGGATGAAGATGCATATGGTATATTGATAATATTTATTTATGCGATATATATGGTTTAAAAATGAAATCATTTTTTAGATATGAGAAAAGCATGTTCGAGAGATGTTAAACTGAAATCTGTAATACCCTTAACACATCCTGTTCGACCCGAAGACGTTGATTAAACTATAAATAACTGGTTTTAATCTATATCTATACTATAAATGAATAATTAATTGTAATTACTTAATTAATTTATCTCCGTCTATTAAAATTAATTATGTAAGAATACAAAAAATACACAAGGCAATCAATTTTTAATTAATAGAATGAAAAATATGCTTATATGTATGATTAATAATTTTTAAAAACCTGTAATAAGTACATTATATTAAAATTTGTAATAAAAACTGACAATTGCGCATTGGTTAAATAACGTGTATACATTTAAACCTATTACGTTTTTGAAAATTAATTTTGTTTTACAAGGTTAAATATCATTGTTTAACCGCAGCCAGACGCTTTTTTTCTTCTCTAAACGAAGCGATTTGTGGCAGGTAGCCTCTAGGCGTTACTGCCACTGTTTTAAAATCCCATGCTGATATTTTTCTTGATAATTGTCATTGGGAGTGATGAGGGCATAATCCCTGTGGATGTTTGCCTTGTCTGAGATAAACATCACAAATAATGTTCATTATATATTTAAAAGGCGCACAATAATATCAAACAGACATTGTATATTGTATATAATTTATTATACAAAAGTATAAAGCATATTTGAATCTTTTAATTTTATTCCAATTAAATAAAACGTCCATCATTTTAATTAAAAATGAATAATAAAATAGTTTGGTAAATAATGACTTTTTTTATATATCGCAGCAATGTTTTAATTATTCAAATATTTCTAATGTGAATTAATTTGCAATTTGTATGTATTATATAGAAATTATATAATGTTACATATGAATTTTATGTAAGCGAAAAAAAATCAATGTGCATAAAACAATAGCACACATGAGCAATATTAACTATCTTGTAAACATGCATGCTTTTCCCGCTGATGTGCAAATTTATATGTAATTAATAAACGCTGTCTGCAATTGTTTAAAATACATCCAACGATGAACGATAAACATTTTTACGCCGTTTTTGTAATGTGCTGCATTGTATTTTATTACACAAATTTAAACAAAATGTCATTTATTCTTAAATTTCTCTATTTGTTGCGTAAATTAATGTGACACTCTATGTATGGGGCAATGTTTCTGAAAAACTTTTCAATTTTCTAGATTTGCGAACGATACGCAAATAAAGTATTTTTAATTAGTCTTAAATAGAAAATAAAATATACATGGTTTTTTTATTTTTTTTTTAAATACCAATGTTATCTCCTTCAAAATAGTTTTCTTGGATAGCTAAACACTGATAGAGACGTTCTTTGGTAACGGCGCTGGAAGTTTTTGACCGGTATGGTTTTCAGCATGTCCATTAAACTCTTGTAGATGTTTTCTAAAGTCCCGAAATAACGCATTTTAAAGACATTTTGCAGTTTAGAAAATAGGAAAAGGTCAAAGAGGCTAAAGTTAGGTGAATTGAGAGGCTGCGAAACCACAGGAATGCCTTTAGAGGTCAAAAATTCTGTGACGAAGAGGACAGTGTGATATGGGGCGTTGCTATGATGGATTTGTCGGCAGCTTTGTCTCAAGCCTTGTGAATTTTTCTTTTTTCCTAAACTGAAAAATGTCCTTAACGAACGTCATTTTGGTACTTTAGAAATCATTCATAAAACGGACATACTGAAGACAATGTCGCTCGAAGAATTCCTGGATTGTGTGTAGGTACTCAAAAAAACTATTTTGAAAAGGCTAAAACATTGAGATTTAGAAAAAATAGAAACTTTGGTAAATAAAAAATCCGTCTCATTACTTTTATGCCCATCGGATAAACATTTTTATGCTGCTTTTGTCGAGTTCTGTATTATATTAAGCAAATTTAAACAAAATGTGATTTATTTTTAAATTTCTATATTTGTTGCGCAAAATAATGTGACACGCCATGGAGCAATGGGTTGAAAAAGTTTTCAATTTTCTAGATTTGCGATCGATACGCGAATAAAGTATAAATTTAATTAGCCTTAATCCGTTTTATGTATGTGTATAGAAAATATATATGCACATCGGGTGCAATCTAGTTTACACTTGATGTAATTCTATATGCAAAAAATAGAAAATCCAATAAACCAACCACATTGTTGCATAATGTACGGTGAGAAAATCATCTTTTCTCATATCGACAGCAATGTTATCATTAAAAAGCATTGTTGCATGTTACATACATGATTCTTCAACTCGAGCGTGTATTTACAATGAATAATTTACGATTTATTGCTTGTTAATTTATAAACTTATCGTCGTTGCTTACGACAGGCATGTTATGCGTCTGCCTTTGATATCGAATTCTTCAATCATTCTTCCGTAAATTATCGATGAGTTGTTTAAGAAGCGAATATTAAAAAATATGTTTGTTGGTGTAAAGCTATTTCCGTCCCGGATTTTTTTGTCTTGTAATTGGTAATAAATGCTAATTACACAATGCGACTAATTGTATCAACGTATTTTTATGATTATTACAAAAGAAACTTATTTTCTATTACATAGATTATAGAAAGCTACAATCCAAGTTTTCCTACTACTACTGATTTAACTATAAATACCCGATATTTGCATTTCTTTAGCAACAGTTCTTGTTCACCTATAAACTTATTAGAATCATGCATTTTAAGGTGAGTTGCATATTAGTATATTACATTATACTTAATAAATGATTTAGGTTTGTGTTGTAGGTGTGGTATTGGCGTTGGTGTTAGTCTCAGCCGATGACAAAGCTGGGAAGTCTGTCAAGAAGGGCGCAGATGAGCAAAAGAAAGAGAAACGCGGCTTACTAGGCTTAGGTTATGGCTATGGAGGACATTTCGAGCACGAACATGGTCATGCACTTGAGCTGGCTCATGGCGACTTACACGGACATCTGAGTCTCGGCTTAGATCATCATGGTTTGGAGCATAGTTACGGCGCTGTCCACGGACACGGACACGAACACCTGGGACAGGGACACGAACATCTGGGACACGAGCATCATGTTAAAACCGTCACAGTTACAAAGGAAGTTCCTGTCCCTTATCCAGTACCGCATCCGGTACCATATCCTGTTGAAAAGAAAGTACCATACCCAGTTAAAGTGCATATACCCGTTCCAGTACCGAAACCTTACCCCGTTCACATTCCAAAACCATACCCAGTGCATATTGTAAAGCCGGTACCGTACCCAGTTGTAAAGCCAGTTCCGTATCCAGTTAAAGTTCCAATAAAGGTGCCCGTACCAGTTAAAGTTCCGGTACCATACCCAAAACCAGTACCATACCCAGTACACAAACCAGTTCCATATCCGGTTAAAGTACCAGTCATCATTGAAAAGCCAGTGCCAGTTTATTTGAAGGATCATCATTATCATCATGATCATCATGAAGGGCATTTGGGTTTTGAAGGTGGTCACGGACATGGACTTGATCTCGGTGGACATGTAGACTTTGGACATCACTAAAAAAATTTGCAAAAACTGTTATTTAATTATGCACAAAGCTTGCAACATTGTTTTTTTTATTAATTAAATGATTACAAAACATACTTTGTTTTATTTTATAATTTATTCATAAAGTATTAATTAAATTATTACAAAACATACTTTGTTTTGATTGCTAGTATCATAATAAGGTATTAATTGGTTTATGATGCAACAATATAGTTTAAAATTATCAACCACCAAGTTTTTGAATGGTTGTTAAGGGTTATTTGATCAATAGACGTTTCCCTGACAATCTACAGTGAAATATGTGCGTTTGACGTATGTGTTATTAGGAAATTAGTAATTAATTCGTCTTATATGGCTCCTACTGAAGATTCGAACTGCAGTCCTTTACAAACACCGAAACACTTTTTACCACGCAATTTAAACCACCAGCTAGAAGATCCATTTTGGAATGTGAATACGGAAAACGAAGTAAATATCGCAGATAACGATGAGCTAGTTGTATCTGAGCCGATAAATCCCTACGCAGAGAACTTTCAAATTCCTCTACTACCAAATTTAAGACAGTTGCTGGTAAAGTATCACACAACAAAATTAATATTTATGCAAATATAATTAAAACACATTTCCGTCGCCTGCATCTAGATAACAGAGAGTGGAAGTGATAATTTAGAGAATGTAACAGAAGTAAAATTAAAAGTTATTTCGCAGGAAGTAGGCTTACAGCATTTAAATCTTCATTTGCCTGCATTAAGGGAACTTACATTGGATGGAAGCGCAATTTCCTCATTGCGCGATCTTGGCAGCGGCTTGAAAATGCTGAAAGTTTTAAAAGTGAATCGTTGCGGGCTTACCAGTCTTGATGGTATTTATGGCGTAGAAAACTTGGAGAAGCTGTATGCGGCTTGTAATTCGATCACCGACCTAACCGCCTGCTCCTTTCTCGAGTTGATCAAATGCATCGACGTTAAACGCAACAAATTGAAGGACGTTAACGTATTATCATATTTGAGCGTTTGCGACAATCTGGAGAATTTGATACTCGAGGATAATATTAACTTGGTGTGCACAATCACATATCGAGAGGATGTTAAGCGAATATTGCCGAACTTGAAAAGCTTGGATGGTGTTGAATTTACAGAAGGTAGAAAATTATACTCATACATAATTATTTAAAACTTTACGGCTTTCCGTGCCGTATATTGACACGTTTCATTCCAATGTATACATAGAAAATATAATCTTAAATTCTGGATGGGGGATTTTTCTTTGATCTTTCGGCATTTTTCATAAAATTCTTTTACAGAATATCATCATTAATGCTCGAAAATGGAGAAGAATCAAGTATTTTCTCGTTTTTCCAACAATTTTGATGAAAATCTATAAATATTTTGCGGGAAAATCCCGAAAATCAAAGAAGAATTGGAAGAAAATCATCGAAAAATTTCTCCCATACGCAAAGAATAATCCCATCCAAAATTTAATGTTAAAAATCTTGGTAAAGATACGAAATAGTATATAGATTATATTGAATTAAACTAAATTAAAATTTATTAATTTATTTAAACTTTAGGTGAATATCCACCGCTGCCCGATCAATCTCTTAAATATAAGGAAGTAGTTACAACGAAAAATCCGAATCAACGATTGCCAAAACTTCATATAGTATGCCAATACGATATAATTGAATATTAAAATATAAAAATGATCAATTTTAGAATAAGTTACCTCCATTAGCAGTTAAATCGTCGCCGAAAGCATCGCCGATATTATCGCCGGCGGGCGCATCGTCGTCGTCGTCGTCGGCGGTGACGAGCGAGCAGCAATGCAGCTACACGGTCAGCTTCACACCGAAGGTGCTAACGCCTAGAGAAAATCAAGAAAACGTTATCATAAAGCAACAGGCGGATATTAAAGGTAAAATTTGATTACTTAATCGAGTGGCTGGTAGCAGAGCGTTAATTAATTTATTATGTGTGTATTTTTTGTTGCAGTTGAAAAAGTTGAGCTACCAAAAATTTAAAATTTATATATGTATTTTAACTTTTTTTATTATTATGGGTAATATATAATAATATGTTTTTATGAAAAGTTGTGAAAATCACTAAAAAATTAATTTTTATTTTAAATTGAGCGACACCTGTTAATGCAATACGGGTTACTTTCGATTGGAGAAAATTGTTGGAAAAGCCTCACACAGATGGCTGTACGGATATAAAAATTACTATAATCATACTAATTAATTATTTCTATTATAATAAAAGAGGTATATACTGCATTATTTATAAGTTTTATTGTTAAATATATAATTATGAATTAATTTGTTGCGCGTTAACGAGTAATGAATAAATAGGCGAAAGAGAGAGGATGGAGGGCTGGCTGGCTGGCAAAAAAATGTAAACGGCGCGATGAAAGTGTGCTAGAAAGAGATATTAAAGACAAGTAGCAAGCATCAACTTCCAAGCCAAATAGAAAAGTTAATTAAAATCGTTACATAATTCTAAAGGACGCCTTTGAACCACCACGCAAGTTCCAACTTCCAAGAAAGACGCGCATTAAATTAGAAAAGCTGAAATCGTTTTGCCCTCTTCCTAAAAATAAAAACGAGAGGAGAAAATAGGGAACGAGTTGAAAGTTTTCAATGAATGTCTAACGAGGTATTATTCTTCACCATTTAACCTAATCATCATATCACTTTGTAACTCAAAAAAAAAGAAAAATAAACGAGTCCAACGACTTTTGTCGATCGAAACCTCCACCGACTCGCTGTTGTTATTTAATAAAAGTAAGAGGAAACTTTTGTATTTTATTCGCTTTGCCTTTTCCTGCCAATATCTCTCTCGCTTTTAAGATATGCAAGTTTTCCTCTCTCTACCGAAAAATACAAAAACAAAATTGACAAATGGCTTCACAATTGACTGAGAAAAATTGTATCGCATATAGTTTTCGACTTATTTATATAAATTGTATCAGATTTTTTTATCTCTCCGAGCGCAATGGCAACAACAAAAAAAAATTAGAAAACTTAGTTGCAGACGTATTTCGTCAATGATAAATTGTCCTCTTTCTGTAAAACTAATTTAATGGAAATTAATGGACGTTTAACAATTACTTCTGCACGGTTTCATTTTTTTCCCTTCGCCTTCTTCTTCCTCTTCTTCTTCTTCGTTGTCGTTGTCCTCCTCGTCGTCTTTGGCTTGCCTGCCTTTACGACGGGGCAAATATTTGAAAAGTTTTTCAATGTGAGAGAGGGACTCATTAAAAAAAACGACCATTTTTTTCCTCTCCTTGCTGCTGCTTGCCTTTTTCACCTTTTTTCCACCACGCTTATTGGCAGCGGAGAGAGAGCTAAATTTTACTTTTGTTTGTAACGTTTACAGCCAATTATTTACTGAAATTCGATCAGTTTTCTTTTCAAATTGTCAGAACCATGCAAGCCAATATAAATTCAACTTTACTTTTCAAATAATTTGCTTCATTTCTTTGAATCCACGTACTACGTATAATATATATATTATAACCGGCAGCGCAGGTATTTCATATAAAATATTTACTTATTTTAAAAGGCCCCTTTTGTGTACTTGCTGTTTTAAAAAAATATTTATGCTTAGCCACCGATAAACAATTCGCACAAAGAAAATGTGTGTATTTATTGTGCCGTAACGAGACACAATGTGTGTATGTAATATTCTAATGGCGTTAATAATTTTTTAATGTTTTTCAAAAAAACGTTAATGTTTAATTACATTACGCTTGGTAATGATGATTATTATTATTAAAGAATTAAATTCAACATTTTCTTGTTATTGCAATTTTATTATTATTTTCATTTTGTGCTTGTTGTGTGTTGTAGCAAACAGTTATACGTTTGTAAGGGAAGATTAAACGAAATACACAAAAAGCGTGCGAGCAAATATTTTTTTTACGATCAAATAAAAATTATGTTGTGGAGTTAAATCTAATAAAGGTACATTTAAAAATTGGAAAATGTTTTTTTAAGAAATAACTTTGTTATTTATCTTACTCCGGCAAGTTGAAGTTAAAGACAAACTTACATTTGATGTAAAAATAACTGAAATTTAATAAAACAATGTTGTGCGCTGCGCGGAAAATGTGTGCATCAAAGAAAAATTGCAAATTGGTTTTCGTGTTTTAACAAGAAAAACGTTCATAAATGTCAAAAAGTTGTGCATCTTTTGATAGCGGCGGCGGCGGCGGCGGCGGCAAAAAACTATGTTTGCTATAGTCAAATAAAATTTTTTAATTTAAATTGTTTGAAAGTTAATTTAAAGCCTGCGAACCTATAAAAATAATTTATAACAAAAAGGCAAACATTGAAAGCGCTTATATATCACATTTTCTCATCGTAATTAAACAAAATTTATCTTTAGAGTGTGTTTCCTCTAGCGCGAATGAAAATTCCGTATTATATTTTAACGCATACATTATTGTATAAGATATAAAGCAAAATTTTAACACTAAAGGCTCTCTCTTGATTATACATACATATATATTGTATATGTATATATATATAAAAGGGATGGAGAGAAAGAGGAGAAAACACACACAAAACGCAACAACGCGAACGACTTTGCAAATGTATCGCAATTTGTTCTGCGATGCGAAAAATAATAATTGGATTCGTATCATTAAAGCGACACACACACATAGTCACACACACACCCCCACAAACACATACATATACATCAAGATGAGCAAATTGTTCATCACATTTACGGTTCAATGCATCTAAACATATCGGCTAATTCGCCGCGATAACGTAACAATTTGAAATAAAAAACAAAAAAACTAGATGTGGATGGAACACAACGCGCTGTTCGACGGCGGCGCGCGCAAATAAATCAAAAACCAATCGTCCCCGACCGGCGTGGAAAAAATTGCGAGTTGGCGTTGTGATTTAGTGGCGAGTAGTGGATATTCTTATTACACCCCATCAGGGTGTAATATGATACATGATAGAGGAGCCAAGGCGGACTTTAAGATCACCGCAGGTCGTAATATTCCCTGCATCTGACAGCCGATCTATTAGACTGATATCGATGTGTATCAATTGCAGATCGCCTTCTTCCTTCCCATTGTCCTAGCGCCGCGCCGGAGCTCTACTACTACTACTACTACACACACAATGGGAGAATGTAGAAAAAATTTATTGCCACCTTCTCTCTTTTTTTTCCACTAAATAGAGACGCCCCCACATAATCACCACCATATATATTGCCTTACATAGATCTACATCTAAATGAACCTATCGCATGATCAAACAAATATGGCATGTGTGTATATGTTTGTCATCAAATAATAATATTTATTACCTGCAGCATAACAGAAAATATTTCAATAAAATATTTTTATTACAATGTATATGTATGTATGTATGTATGTATGTTGTTACATGTTGCTATTACACATTGCATTGCATTGCAGCAGCAGCGTTTGCAAAAAAGTTTATCGCGTTTTAGTGCTAATAGATGGTGCAATATGTGTAAGTTTACGCAGTCAGCGCTAAACGAATATACGACAAATGTTGAAATATTATGCAGAAACGTTGTAAAATTTTCATTTTCACACCACCACTACCATCGTATTGTCACATTCACATACATATCGATATATACATACGAGTTGGAATAAAAAATTGCAACAATTTCCTCCCAATGTTTATGGCAACACAGACAATTTTCTTTCAAGTTAACTTATTGTGATAATAACTGTAAATAAAGGCAATCATTTCCAGAAATAATATTTTCCACTATAAACGTGCTGTTTATTGGATTACGTAAGATTTCGATTTAGAGCTAAGTTAACGTTGGGCGAAAATTGAAAATTAGTAAAGTGTATAAAATACATCCACACCACATAAAGCTTTGCTATAAATAAAGCACTAGCAGCACTAGCCGTAATACATTTTAATACAACAACGCTGAATCAAATATAAATTAATATTATTCTATATTAATATTACATAATGCTTAATATTTATTTATTGAAAAAGTAATGCAATTTGTTTTGTTAAGTTAATATATTTCGACTTATTCACTCACTACAAAACGAATTGTGTCATCTGCTATAAGTGAATATTTAATACCATAAGATGGCACATAAAGAGTTAGCAGCAAATTTTCTACAATTTATTATTTTTCTAAATAAGGTTATTAAAGTATAAAATATCTTTAACCATAACGTTAGGGTGGTTTTTTATACCTTTATTTGTAAATTAAATGTGATTGCTTTCACTATAGCATTGTCATAAAAATTTTACCTAAAAGGGCGTAAGACAAGTCAGGATTATGGAAAGAATTTTGTACTGTCGGACAATTCTTTGACTTCTATGGAAGCAGACATTCATTATATAGCGTTACACTATAGTATTATTATCAACGCATTACCTAGAAGAGCGTAGGGCGACTCCGGATTGTTGGGGGAAGATTGTAGAACAATTCATTAACTTAGGGTAGTTGCAAGGAGCCTGAGATTATATAGGTGCAGGATAAAGCTAGGCTGCAACTTTTCTAAGGCTACGCCTGCCAGTAAAATTACAAAAATCTGATGCGGAATTGTCTTGTGATGCATTTCTCTGAATATTGAAAAATATTTAAGTAAGTAATTTAAAATGTGCTTTTATCTTGCGACAAGATTAGAAGAACAGATTCATTTTTGATCCACCCACGTAGATATTGCAACCAACAGAACAGAAATTAAAATATATATTTACAATGAGGCTGCATCTTTTCCAAAGCTACGCCTGCAAGTAAAATTACAAAAATCTGTCGTGGAATTGTCTTGTTATGCATTTTTCTGAATACTGGAAAAAGTAAGTAATTTAAAATGTGCCTTTATCTTAAGACAGGATTAGAAGAACAGATTTATCTTTGATCCACCTTCGTAGATACTGCGAGCAACAGAACAGAAATTAAAATATATATTTACAGTGTAGCTGACTTTCTTCCACAATAACACATTAGAAATTTCCCCAAATGTTGAAAAACATGAAATTTTAAATAAATCTTTATGTTTTTATCTGTTGTCAAGATTAAAAATCTGGATTTATTTTTGATTCACCCTCATAGATATTGCATCGAACAGAAACGAAATTAAAAAAAATATATACATATATAGCAGATTAGAAAATTCCCGGAATACTGATAAAAGTTGCAAAATATGTAAGTTACTAATAATTATGTTGGAAAGTAATTTTGAACGTTTGTGATTTCATCTTGTGCTAGGATTTAAAAAAAGCAGATTTATTTTTGATCCACCCTCGTAGATCTAACAAAACAGAAGTGAAAATATGTATTTAGAATGCAGCTTACTTCATTCCACAATAACAGATTAGAAAATTCTCGGAATATTGAAAAGCCAAGTTTCAAAATGTATAATATAAATTACGTATTAATGTAGAAAAGTAATTTTAAATGTATATTTGCTTAATCTTATGCCAAGACATAAAAAAATAAGATTATTTTTGATTCACCCCTGAAGATATTGCACTTAACAAGACATTCCATAATACTAAATTAGAAAATTCCCCGAATATTAAAAAAAATGTTACAAAATATGTAAATTATTAATAATTATGTCGAAAAGTAATTCTAAACATTAATATTTTTATCTTGTGCCAAGATTTATAAAAAAACAGGTTTGTTTTTGATTCATCCTCGTAGATATCGCATCGCAACGGAACAGAAATTAAAATATATATCATGTTTGAGTAATAATTTATGTCGAAATGAAAATGTGGATAATTTGTTAGAATAGGCGAAAAAATGGTGGTAGTGGAGGATATATAGTGAATTGAAGTATGTGTTTATAAATAATGATAATGATGAGAGAAAGAAACAATTCGTTTGTTCGTTCGTTGTATGTGTGTGTGTGTGTGTGTGCGTTGTGCGAAAATTTATTGGGAATTTGGTTAAAATTTATGCGCGATGATTTGTTTTGTATGAAAAGGCGAATGAGTGAGACTGTTGCCAGACGTTTGTATAAAACATGGGCCGTCATAAGTACACCGGAATGGAGTTTCTCGGAGAGATAGTCTTCAATTTGGCAGCAAAATCCGGAATATACTAGAGAATAACACCGCTCTGTCGACATGGCAACATAAATCAGCCGGGAGCGGCCCGGCTTATTACCAACGGCACGAATAAATCATGACATGCTCCGTGAAAATATGTGGCCAAAAAGTAGCATTGCACTGTGTAATGGACCATTGCGCTGATTATAGCAGTCCATTGGCGTTCAAAATTATCGAGGTCATTGCTAACCGTTTTCACCATCAGCAGGAGCAGCGGGAGAACGAGCGCGGCGGCGGTGGCGGTGGCGGCGGTTACGTACAGGAAATATTCTTCGCTGGTTCTGTTGCTAATGGTCGACGTCTTGCAGTTGTTTCACAAATCAGTAAACAATTCGAGGCGAGTTTTATCACCGAAAAACAACTTTCAGTCTCGCCTGTCATAAACATTCTTGTGCGAACGAACTTGAACGACGACGCTATTGCTGCTGCTGCAACAACATCGCCACCACCACCACCACCACCGTTTCCACCCTACATATTATATTATACTCCTATGATATAACTGACAGCTTTAATTTGTTTGCGCGGCGACGATTAGATGCGACGCCGATCGCCTCAAAACCACCGCTCCTCTTCTTCTCGCTCGCTTCGCATCATACACGTTTATTGACGCTGTAAAACGAACGATTTCCTCTGTTCGGAAACTTTATAATAAGCAATCTTTGCTTGCCATTCGTCACCATAAAAGCGAAGAAAAAAAAGAGCGGGGCCGGCAAGACAAACGGCGTAACAAAGCGCTGCGAAACATTTAACTTGCAAGCATTTTTTTCTTCGATCCATCCGCATCCACCACGCACAGCTTTAATCTTCTTCTCTATAAAATCCCTTATGGCTATGTGCGCGGCAATTTACATGCGACGAGATTTACTGCGTCTGCACATTTTGTTTTACAACAACACAACTACTATACGGGAAGTGAAACGCAAAAATGTTGCGGAACACACATAATAACCCAGCAGGAATTTGTATATGTGAATGTAGGCATGTAGAATGTGGAATAGCAGCGACGGCAGCAGCAGCACCCTTCTCTCATTTCCCTACATCTGTCACCTTGGTTCAACACCTACAGCGCTAAATCCACGCTTCTATATATTACACCATACACATTAATATCAAAACGGGCAAAAATAATGTTACTAATGTTTGTATATACACCCCACAAACAACAGCAACAGCAACAACAACAACAACAACGAACGACAACATTGTTCTATCTTCCTTTTCTAATTTAATAAAATTCCATACCCACACAATTTTACTACTATACGAGTTTTATAAAAATGAAAAAGTAATTTAATATACCTAAGCAATTTTTTTAATTAATGTTTTACTACTTTGTAAGCAGTTTGTAGTGTAATTAATAATTTATTAACTAGCATTAATTATTTATTTATAAGGTTACAAGTATGCTAGTTTCGATTTAAAATTTTTAAGGTTTAACTTTGCCTACACTATACTAGAAATAAACCTTTAATCAACCGCTGAAAAACCAAGGATCACACTGCGGTGGATGTTATTTAACAATAAATTACGTTATTAATATTAACGATTATCGATTTCAAATCGAAAATGTAAATTGTACGAGTATATATGGTACGTATTGATTAGCATTAGCGTATTTATAAGGCGCGTATTCGAATACAAATTTTCCTGGTATTTGAATGTTTAGGATCTATTTTT
>JARJDW010012922.1:0-18448 GCA_030264715.1 Adinopsis sp. GC000173
TTTTCCAATACAATTTTCAGCTGGAAATAATGATGATGTCAGCAAAGATTCAATCAGAAAAGAAATTGAATTAAAAAGTATTTACCTAGCAATCTAATCATTATAGGTAGAAGTACAATATCATTAAAGCTAATATTCAAATGAGACGATTTATTTAGTCATAAATCTTTAGTCACTTATCGCAAATCAAATAGTTAGAGGATATTTAATAATATAACGTTTCGTAGTGTTTTCATAATAAAAAATTAATAAAAATCACTCTATTTACTAAAACTTTTATAAAATTATTATTAACTAGGGTAGTCCGTTGCAATCAAAATTTGCAAATAATTGTCACACCAAACTGGAAACCAACCTGTGAATTTGACAATTATTTGTTACTATGATCTAACCTCAATCCTATTTTTTTTATATTTGACATGCATTTAGTTAGTGACTTTTGGTTAGCACTGCTTTAGGATTTGCGGTTAACTTCATGTGTTACAGAATGACAGTAGATTATTATTTATATAATGATGATTTGATTTTTCAATACAATATTCAACTGAAAATAATGATGATGTCAGCAAATATTCAATCAGAGAAGAAATTGAATTAAAAGTATTTACCTAGCATTCTAATATTTATTAAGATCTCTAATCATTATATAGAAGGCACATCATTCATTAAAGCTAATATTCAAATGAGACGATTTATTTAGTCATAAATCTTCAGCTACTTATCGCAAATGAAATAGTTAGATGATATTCAATATACCGTTTCTTCGTACAATATTTTTATAATAGAAGATTAATAAAAATCACTCTATTTACTGTGTTGAAAATAGTTTGTTTTAAGCCAATAAAAAATATTAGAAAGGAATAAATTTCACGTAAATAATTATAATAAATAAATAATCATCATTATCATTGAAGAAGGTAGCCGTCATCATAATGATATCACGGTCACGGGCGAAGAAATTGGAGCGTATCGAAAAAAAGTCGGATCTACACGTTGCATGTGATCGGTAGTAGTGGACATGCATGAATTCGCTCGCTCGGCATCTCTTTCGCTTCTACATACTCCTATTATACTCGTATATAAAACGAAAGTTGATAATGATTTCAAGAATGGAAGCAAATACCGTTTTGCATTGTTTGATATTTTCGATATTTCTATATAAAAATGAAAAGATGATCGGTATAGGCCACCGGGCGGCGGCGGCAGGCGGCAAAGTTGCCACCTGCAGAGCGTCTGCAGCAGAGCGCGCAGACTTATATTCTGCAGCAGTGCTGCTCAGGTCGATGAACTAAAGATACTTTCCGGACGGTGAGTTCTCGCCGTGATGGCCACCTCACACCTCGCTGATCCCGGCGATGCCGACCGTGCAAATTATCTCCTTTACTTCTTACCTATTCATTTTTAGGCGATCTATTATCACAGTCATAGAATCTATTTTCAATTTTTAATTTTTTTTTGCAGAAGACACCGATTCGATCGCTTGGGAATTAGCTCATCGGTCGAAAAAACAAGGCTCTTCTGATAATATATCAGTGATTGTTGTCTTCCTTCGTGAACCGTCCAAGATTGCAGCGGACGCCCATTGGGCATCCCGCGAAATAACTACCACAATGGACACAAGTCTGGACAACGCAAACGCTACAAACAATCCATTCGCACTCGATGGCATTCTCGCACAGAAGGATGGATTCATGCTAAATTTGGAAGGTTACGCACCGAACAACGCCACAGCTGATAACTTTTTTACCGATCGAACGAACGGTAAAGGATGTGCTGATGAGTTTAACGATAATGACGATTTAGGACCTGAAACAGATGTGGATGCAGTTGATGATGTCTTATTATCACCAACGAAAGACGATGTTCCAAATAATAATGCGTTCGAATTGGAGGAACGAGTGGCGATGGAGATTGACTTAAACTTCCAGAAGCTGAACGTTGAACATGCCGAAACGAAAATAATCAGAGATGAAACGCCAACACCACCAGCTGATGATGGTAAGCGTATACGTTATACTTATTTATTCTTTCATTGGCTGAAAATAGACGAGCAATAGACATTAACATTCTCCTCGTGTAGACTTAATTAATAATCGCAAGTAAGTGCATCATTTGAGCAACGTTTTTGGGGGTCGCGTTGTCTTGTACGGAGGATAATTTAGATCTGTAAATACATCCAAACACCACATATGCATGCGGTGAATTAATAAAATTAGAAGCAGCATGTGCACAGTGCTGCGAACGCCTAGAAATTTTCTCTTTTATTTTGAAAACGCGTTCGGTAGAGTCAAGTAGAATAGATTTAGTGGTGTTAAGTGATAGGCTCAAGACGTTTCACATCTCTCATTTATAAATCGGTTAGTACTCGCATATCCCTTTAACCAATTTAAACAAGTTGAAATAAATTAAAAAGAGTAGAGGAGTTGAGGAGTTGAGGAGGCTATGTATGTGTGAGATGTTCCATAAAATATTTCTCTCATCTCGCTCGCTTGCTCATTTTTTATTTTTTATTTTTTATTTTTTTTGATATTATCAATGATGAGAGGAATGCTGTAATGTTATAAACGCTTAAAGTCGTTAAAACGTTTCGAACAAAATATTTGCGCGTAAATAAATTTCGCGTGAAGAATAAATGTTTTCTTCTGTGTGTGTGTATGTGTGTGTGCGTGTCGTGTGTGTGGTGTGACATCGTCGTATAGCATGCAGGGTCGTCCCGGGGACATTTATTTTTGGAATATATTGATGCAATGTTAATGAACCCTCTTGCATATCCAAAAATAGAGCTTGTAACATATAGACGGTCTGTTACTGCGCTTCTTCAACTACAACAAGAACATCGTGTGCTTTTTATTACACACGTATCACTTTTGCTTAATTAACTCTTAAAAAGCTTTCCATTACTTTTACATTTATTTTTGTTACTTGATCATTGCTTGCCTCTTGCCCTGTTTGCTTTGCCATACTTATACACGACGACGCACAACAATATTACTAAAAACAACAACAAAAAATACTTGTTGATTACATGTGCATTTATATTTCCTGCTTTTGATGCAAACTTAATTTATTTACTTAGTGTGGAGACACGCATTCTTAAAATACAATTTATGATCGATTAGTAAAACTATTAAAAGTTTTATTATATTTATTATACATTTTTATTTCAACAACATTAATTTGATTATCATTAGCCAAAATGTCTTCGCAATGAAAAATTGCACTCTATTTAAAATAGCTTCACACAACGGTACAACTAATTAGTTGAAAATTATACGATATAAATTCAAGAAAACAAATTGGTATTTGCAAATTAGTTATAGTGAAATATTAATGTTGCTGCCAGGCGACAACTACCATTAATTCATTATAGCACTATCGGTAATGGAAGCTAATATGAAACACATTAGCAACTTATTATTTAATCGTCGTATGTATATATTTTAAATTTTATTTATTGGCTTTAATAAAAAAGCGATTGCTAATTTTTGCATTAATTTAACAAATTGTTATTAACCAATATGCTAAAATGAAATATTGATCGTGTCGGTTGTGAACGTAGGTTGTTGTTTGATATATGCATGCATATAAATCAGATATTTTAGCACATTTAGGTAAAAATTGTTGTATAGAACATTCTTTATTTATATCAATATACCAGTGCTGTCAAAGTATAAAGCTGCTTGTTACGAGCAAGCATTTCATTGATTAGTAATTTGGATAACAAACAAGATCAGCTGTTGCCTGCATCGATCTTTCTTTTTCAGGAGATGCAAGCGATTTGCATAAGATGAATTAACATATAGTGCAGCATAATGATCAAATAAAATATGTATGTGGAATGTAAATTTCATATTACAACCACTTACTTCAGTGGTTTCGAACATGTGAGGCGCGCCTTTCTAGAAGGGGAGTGAAAAATCTATTGTGCGTTGATAGAAAATTCAAAATTTTTGTTCTATTTCATATAAAATATTTAATTGAATGTAAGAAGAACCTAATATATAAACTTGTTGAAATCACAAACTCATAAATATGCTGGACTTATTTAATTGCGAAGGCAGAGACTAAATAATATTGTAATAAATTTTGTATTTGGGATCGTTATTATTCCACCAAACGGGGTAATTGGTCCGTTTGGCTGACAAATATATCGTTTAAGTAAAAAAATATATATTGGTTGCAAAGTGTACAACACAGAATAGGGTAATCTTCTTCCAAAGTAATTTCTTAAAGAAAAGGTTTGATAAATAAATTCAAAAATCATAACGAATCGAACAAAGAAATTATATGTTAAGGTTAAATGTAACTTTGAAACTAATACTTTTTTCTAAATTTTCAAGGGATGAGGGTGGGTGAGCCATGTGGTTTTCTAATCTCAATATATGTTTATGTTATATATTGATAATCGCGAGAAGTGTCAAACCTTTTCTTTAAGTGTCCCTGAGTTATTATAGACAAAACACGAAAAGTGCATAACATTACAATATTCCAATTGATAATGCGTTTCGCCTAAAAAATCAACAATATAAAATATTTAGTTTATGAAATTACTTTTCATATTTATAAAATAAAATTATTACAGATGATTATTTGAAATGAAAAAAGTTTGAAAACCACCGACTCAGTTAGTTGCGTTGGTATGTTGCAAGAATAAGTGAATAGGTCAGTTAATAAATGCATTGTGACATTAAAACTAGATCAATAAACTTGAAAAGTTAGTCGCCCAACTTTAATTAAAATCAAGTGCAATTTAATCTAGTTCTCTCGCCCGCACACAATATTGCAATATCGCTTTAGAAATATTACAAAATTTGCATTATTTAATACCGGCTATTAAATTATATGAAAATGGTGGGCTGGTTCGTGGTGTCAACGCAAAAAATGAGGTCTTTCCCATACATACATTTATTACATTTATTGTGAGAAAAACCTACACTTTACGAACACAAACTCTACTAAACTATATATTTCACATTTTTTCTTCTATGAATACACATACTCACGATAAAAATTATGAATGGCTTATACAAAAATATGTGTTGTGTATTCATTTACATTAAATACGTGAAAAGGCATATTATCAAATTATAAAATCGTAAAGTGTAGAGTCGAAACGAAAAGCGTTTTAATTCCAGTTAAGCTGCAAGCGCCTTTAACCGTCCACTTTCTCGTTAGACGCCTTTTAATACAATAGATAATGAATATGAAGCAAGCAGCAATCTAATTCGGACGCATATACTGAAGAATTTCATTTACTATTAGAAATATTACTACTAAAAAATAATTACGATGCACGTCCGTTAGTTTTTAGTAATATGTATAAACAGAGTCAGGAATATTTTTCTCTTGTAATAAAATAAAATATAAAATTAACAAATAATTTAATACAATAACTAAACTAACCTCTTTTAATGATTTTTTTTATTATCATTATTAATATATTAATTGTGATGCAAGATAGACAGATAGATAGATATATAATATATAATATATCGTATAGATATTAAATATATTCACATTAATTAACA
This sequence comes from Adinopsis sp. GC000173, assembly GCA_030264715.1. NCBI lineage: Eukaryota > Metazoa > Arthropoda > Insecta > Coleoptera > Staphylinidae > Adinopsis > Adinopsis sp. GC000173. Next base: position 5,529 of record JARJDW010012922.1, read on the forward strand.
TTACGCAAATTCGAATCGAATTCAAATCGCGCGCAGAGTCAATGCTTTTTCGAAATACGAAACGAAATAAAAAATAACTATGTTGAAGCTGCACATGCGCCGTGAGCTGCATGGTCCCAGCCCGATCGTCAGTTGTTTCACCAACGAGAAGCCGGTCTTCGTGTCTGTGTGAAGTCCTTTTTTTAAACTTGTACATTTTTAATATATTGTGTGAAAGTCTCTTTACTATAACGTTTATCACTTAAACTGTAAAGTGCCTAATTGTTTTTCTAGAATTTTTTGCTCGACATTTATACGATTTTAATACAACAATAAGATAAAAAAACGCACAAAAATCTTTGTGATAAGCCTCAGCAAAACAATTATTGCACCGGAAATAAGGTATAGATTCAATTCCTTTCCAACCGGCATTTTATTCTTGACCTTTTAATAAATTACGCTTTAACAGCGTGTGTTACATTTATATTTTCGTTATTGAAATAGAAATTAGACTAAAACCTATATTTAGCATTGCAAAAATGTATTTTTAACCTTCATATTGTATGCAATGCAGCTCAGTCATTTTATCATCTTGAACAACATAACCTCACATAATGAAATCTATTTTTACATTTTTTAAAAACAAAGATATCAGTCTTTTTTTATTTTTTATATTTTAATCAGCAATCATGTATTTTCTCTACGCTAATTTTGAACCACACGTATTCTTTCCTATGTTGTTTTACAAATAACCGTCATTGTCCTTGACTAAATTTTTGCTATTGCATAAACTTTTATTTTGTTGCACAATGTACGAAATGTGTGTGTTTTTGTTTATGGTAATGCGAATCCCCCAGAAAAACATATTCTTAATTATCTAAAAAATGGCACAATGCACCTTAAATTTAGGACAAGGAGGTAAACGCAGCAATCACCACGTTGCTTGTGAGTTCCGAAGGACGTGAGTGAATCGTTAGTTTTTGTTAGAAAAATATAAAATAAAAAGCAATCATGAAATTTTCAACATTTATTAATTTACTTTTTAAATACTTGCGTGCCTTATTTGTTTAATGTTTTGTGTGTACATTCGTGTTGTGTTAAAGAACATTGCACGAATCATAATTAAAAAAATTTAGAAACCATAATGCTGGAACGAAACGGAGATCGGTTTATTAATATTAAAACATTATGGAAATGTTTGTAGCTAGACATGACTTGGAGCATGTAGAATTCACCTATTTTATTATAAAAAGAATCTAGTTTTCGTAGTACGCATTGCTGTTTCATATCAATATAAATTTCACACTCGAATTACTTTTTAACGTTACAATGGAAAAGGAATCCTTATTATTTTGCCCCATTTTCTATACGTTTTGACGACATACGGTGGTGTGTGCATATGTGCTGTAATATATTTTTTATTTTTTAAAATGAAAACCATCTGTAGGCGCAAAAACTTACTTGACAATTTGCATTTACGACCTACGAACACCTTCTTGCTGTTACCAATTAATAAATTTTTCACTTGATTTATTTAGAATAAATTCTTCTTATTAGATTGGATAGGAGTAGTCCTTGCATACTTGTACGAACGCAGACAGGCAATTGGAAATTTATTGTTCGACTGCTTGCTTCTTCTATAGATAGATTTATTGCATTATCATGCACATCCCCTCATTTGCATTTATTGTGTGGTAGTGAGGCAGAAATGATAATTATTGCAGTAGTTGCGAGCGAAGAGGATGTTGGTTGATGTGTAGATAAAAGCTAGGGAACAACTATTTTGTGAAATGCACAACCTGTTGCAATTCGCAATCGATTCCACCCTTAGCGACAGCTGTCTCGTCTCTAAATATCTACAGAACTCCATAATGGAATGGGTGTGGTTCAACAAACATGATATAAATCTCTTTTTATATATATTTCAACAATGCCCAATAAATGATTATGATTGTTGATTATTTATTATACTTTTTATTTCAGTGCACGATGCTGGTTTAGTTGAAAATGTTGGTGAGAGTGGCGACGAATCAGAGGACGAGTGGAACTACATAAAAGGAGAAACAGCTGATAAAGATTCAAATAGTCAAGATAATCAGGAAGTTGCTGATATTGATAACCAATCAGAAGACCCCGATAATATGTCGCAATTAAATCCGGATGCTGCCGAATTTGTGCCTATATCACCCACACGTACCATGGAGTCTGCACAATGCGCTGCTTTAAAAGATGAAGAGAAAGTTCTATCGCAATCACCACGTCGTGGAGCACCTAACTATGACATGGACCTAAATATACCCAAACTTAAAGATTTTGTAAAAGAAGTTAAGAATAGGCCTAGCGAAGTAACAAATGGACATGAAAATGTAAATATTTTAATCATTCAATTTGATACAATATACAATCCTAAATTATCATTATATTTTAGGCACAAAAATTATCTTCGCAGGAAATTATGGAGAATTTCTTGAATAGTAAGAATATCGACGATATCGAATTTCAACCGATAGCTGGTTCACCAGTTAAAGGTTCATCGGCTACTTCTGATGAATTTCTCTTCGGACCTAATGCCACACCATTCTCAACGCCAGGCAAATTTATGGATCAGTCTGAGACCTCAACTAAAGCTGCATTTGGCGACGATTCTACAGACAATTTCATGGAGTTGGCATCGAAAGAGTTCGAAGAAACTACAAAATCTGAAAGTAACAATCCATTTGGGGACCAAAAAGACACACCCGATTTTCAAGCATTCAATAAAGAACAGGATCCAATGTCAATGTCATTTTATCAAGAAAACGAGGACGGAACTAATCCATTCGATTTAGACAAAGTTCAACAACTACCCGAGAATGTCGAAGATTTTATTAGTGGAAAGGATAAGAGTAATATGGATAATCAACTTGTTACCGATTTAGATAATCGGGAGCATGAGGAATTGGGCGTTGAAAAATTACCGGAATCTCCAATGCCAAAAGAAGTTGCTTTAGATCACTTTGATGACGATTTTATTCAGAAAGGTGATTTCATGTCCCAAGATAGCTCACAAGAGCAGAATGTAGTTAAATCAACATTTGAATCAGAAAACATGTTCACCGACTTTGTTAAATCTAAACATGATGATCTAATTGAATCTTCAGTCGATGATGTTCAACAAATAGTTGAACAACATCTGATTGAAACTAAAGAGACGTTAGATGAATTCACTGAGAATCAAACTGCTGCAGTATCCAAAGAAGAAGAATCACCACTAAGCGAAAATGTAGACATCTTAGAAGAAATTTGTAAAAAACCAGATACAATTCCGTGCCAAGACTTACTTATTGATCCATTTGAGAGTAATTCTCCTTTAGCAACAGAATCACCTATTGATGCAATGCCAAAGGTCGAAATGCCAATTTTAGACATTAAAACTGATTATTCGCCTGTGGTCGAAAGTTGCATGTCTCCAAAGAGTGAAAGCACCCAACCGGAAGAAGATCATCAACAAATGGAAGTGTTAGAATCTCCTTTAGAAGATATTACATCATCTATGAAAGATCAACCATTATCTCCAGAACCGGAGCAAGGAATTGTTTCACCTATTGAAGCGGACTTACCCACTCCACAACAATTTACTTTAGAAACAGAAGCACATATTGATTCAATGCCAAAGGTTGAAATGCCAATTTTAGACATTAAAACTGATTATTCGCCTGTTGTCGAAAGCTGTATGTCTCCAAAGAGCGAAAGCACCCAACCAGCAGAATATCAACGTGAAATTGAAGTGCTAGAATCTCCTTTAGAAGATATTACATCATCCGTGAAAGATGAATTATTATCTCCAGAACAAGAAATTGCTTCACCTATCGAAGCTGACTTACCCACTACACAACAATTTCCAATCGAATTTGAGACACCAATTATTCCTGTGCAAGCCGAGTTTCAACAAAGTGATACTCAATTCACTGACCACGAACAGATTGCAAGTAGCCCAGTAGTTGAGGCTGTTAGCGATCCAGTCGTAATTCCAGAAATTCAACAAGAGGCTATACCACCACCAGTCGCAGAAGAGGTGAAAATTATTGATGATCCTAAAATCGTTGAACAAGTTGCAGAAGCAATCAAAGAAGTGAAAGAAGTTATTTCTAGTCCATCTGTAGATAAAACATCAAAGCCTAAAGCTGCTACTCCAACTTCAAAGAAATTAGCTGCTAAGACAACTCCAGCTAAATCACCATTAAAAGCTTCATCTGCAACAAAAACTACCACTACAGCAAAAGCTCCATTACCTACCAAACCAGCAGCATCTAAACCTTTGACTACTACACGTACAAGTGCTACTACTGCAGCAAAAGTTCCTCTTAAACCTAAAACAACAACAACTGCTACAAAGGTAGCCGAAAAGAAACCTTTAACCAACGGTGATCTAAAACCAGCAACAAAGACAACTACCACGACATTAAAGAAACCACTCGGTGCAACTTCAACAGCAAGTAAAGCACCAGCAGCTGCCAAAGCTCCGACTTCAACTACATCTGCAGCTGCTAAAAGACCTTTGGCGACGAGCAGACCTGCAACAGCACCTGCGAAAACAACAACTTCTACAACCCGTACTACAACCGCTACTACGTCTACAACTACAAAACGACCCACATCACTAACTGCTAGAACTTCAGGACCTAAACCATCTAGCACAACATCATCCACTACAGGCACTAAGGTATGCATTAGTTCCTAACTAATATAATATGTTTATATTCAGGTATTGTATTTAAAATTACTTTTAGACTGCGCCTTCTTCGGCCAGAACAAGCAGCACATTGAAAACGTCTACGACACCACCAAGACCAAAACCAGCATCAGCTCCACTTGCAAAACCACGTGTGCCACTTACAAAAACTACTGCTAAAGCTCCAGATGCTGAAAAGCAAATAAAGGAAAGTGTTAATAAGTTAACTGCTGCTCGTACTACAACAACTACAAGAACAACCACTTTACGCAAAGTGGAAGCCAAAGTAAATATTTATTACTTATAATTATTCTTTCATACTAATTCATTATTTTTTTATTTAGGTACCGCTTTCAGCAAGAACAACTACAGCAGCAAAAACAACCACAACACTAAAATCAACAACTACAACAAAACGGCCAATAGACGGTAAAGTTACTGCAACGAAAACAACAACCAAAACTACGACAACAAAAGTTTCAAAGCCTAAAGAAAATGGTGTTCCTAATGGAGTAACAACAGTAACAGAAATCACCAATGTTATCAATACTAACGAAACCGAAACGCCACTTATCAAAGATATGTCACCAATTGAAAATCTCATAGATAATTCACAACTTGCAGAAACAACTCTAGCAGACTGAGAATGATGTTTACCACTGATGAAGCAAAAAAGTAATAAGGAAGAAACCTGTCAATGTTAATCCATTTTAATGTAATATTTTAAAGTTTTATATTTTTATGCTCTTTTTTTTTAACAAGAAATGTTATTGTCATACATAACCAGTGTAGCATAGAGCTGTGGATATTTATAGGACTGATTTTCATTAAAAAATATGGTGTGGATATATTAGATATATAAGATTACTCTGATTGTATTGTTATGATTATTCTACACAAAACTAAATTTTTTTAATTAAGGATTTTATTTTTTTGTATGTAATTTATTTAGGTTAAGCTTAGCTATTGCTTAGGTGTGCTGAATGAGATGTGATTGCAATGCACTTTTTTCTGTAAATATGTTTAATTTAATTACTACTTATATTTCAAAGTGAAAAGTTTAAATTTTATTCTTTGGGTGCTAAAGCTACTATTGCTAATTGCTTTTTATAAGAATATTATTAATAGTTACTTAACAAAAAAAAAAGATAAATCTGTTATACGACTTTCTAATGCTATAATATGAATAATGATTATAATAATAATATTTACAGTACCCACATTTAGCAACGCTTTTTTATAATTTTATATATTGTATTTTCATTAACCTAAAGATTTATGCAATATTATAACGATAACATTTTTTTATATTGCGTTTTCCTTTAAAAAAGTTTATTACTTGTTTTAGTTTTATAATAAACATATGTGCAGTTTTAAAAACTTGTTCATTGAACTTTTTATATAAGTTTTTCATGTTTTTATTTATTGTGTAAAATTTGTAGTAATTAGCACAAATATAAAATTTATAAAAAAAATTATTGGTTCATTCGTTGAGAGTTACGCACTCTTATTATAAGTGTGCCTACATCATGTTCTATAATAAATTAGATGGGATAACATAGTATTGATATGCATATTTAAATAATGTAATAATTATGCTTGATATTATGTAACCGTTAACATAATTACCAAGTATGTATGAAATTAACATTATAAAATATGTTGATATGTGATGAAAACACCTCCATACCTAATATTATCCTTATTTAATTATAGTTTATTAATAAAAAAGTGAAATTTAAATAGCGACAAACAATAATATTATAAAATCAATATTTGGAAAGTTATAATTAACTCATATTTATATATTTTAATTGTGCACGTGCTCAGAGAGACAGAGAGATAGAAAAGAAAAGCAAAAAAATAGGTTTGCATAATAATAATAAAAGTAGAAAAATTGTTCAAATAGATAAAAACAGCAAGATGTTCGTTAACTAAAAATGCATTTAATTAAAATAATACAACGATACGCACATTGTCGTGCATTAATAAAATGAATTAAAATTTGAATGTAGATATTTATATTTTGTAATGTAAGTGGATAAAAACATGTTCTTGTTTTTTTAATTAAACATAAACTTTTGCATGTACACGTATATTGAGCGCCGGCAGGTATTCAAAAAATCTGTAATCCCAAGGGATTCCGTTTTTTACGTGATACCAAAACATAAATTTACGTTATCAAAACGAGGACACACCAAATGAAATTATTTATTTTGGCATTTAAAGCCAAAAAGAAAGTCTAACTTCATAATGAGCGCACTGATAACCATCAAAATTTATAGCCTAATTATACATATTTTAATTAAATCATTTAAATTTTACTTAACACTGCATAAAAACGAATTTAATAAATGTGCGATCAAACGCGTTATAAATTTTCGAATCATTCAAATTACTATGATATATCGTTTGGGTTTTAAAAATGAAATTTAGATCAATTTTAATGACGCGATATTTAAATTTTATTACATAATGCTGCTGAGATGGTTAATAATATTTCGTTAATCAACGTTTTACTTCTCATCTCTAATTAGACGTGTACGGCAATAAAAACTCTACATTTGAAGTACCCATTTACTTCAATTAGGATAATTAAATATCACTTATCTTATTATTTTTGCTTTCAGATATTATTATTGTATTATTACTACTTCGTGAGAAATTTAAGTTTAAGACAATGTTTCATAATTTTGTTTTTTCAATTTATTATCTACACGAATTTAAAATTTTAGTAAACGTTGTTTTATTAATTAATATATATTTGTGTTATATATCTATACAATTTATATAAAAAAATGCAATCATGTTGTATAGCAGTACATTTATTTTTTCAATTTATTAACTACACTCAACTCGTTGTTTTATACGAATTTCAAATTTTAGCGCATTTTTAGCAAACGCTGTTTTATTAATTAATTTGTATATCTACAATACAATTCATAAAAAATGCAATCATGTTGTAAAGCAGTACATATTTGCAATTTTGTTTTTCAATTCAATTTATTTGCTTTATCCAGCTCTTTTTTTTAAATGAATTTAAAATTGTAGTACATTTTTAAGTAAATGTTATTAATTAGTTTGTATATCATTATAAAAATACCTGGAAAATGCGCTCTTTTTATAAGAATTTGAAATTTTATCACGTTGCAAAAATGCAATCATGTTGTAAAAATCTATACATATTTGCAATTTTGTTTTTCAATTCAATTTATTTGCTTTATCTAACTTTTTATATGAATTTGAAGTTCTAGTGCATTTTTAAATAAACGTCATGCAAATCATTATAAAAATACCTGGAAAATGTCTTTTTTTCATAAGAATTTGAAATTGTATCACGTTTTAAGTAAAGTTTCAGTAATTAATTTGTATAACTGTATAAAAATGCCTAGGTATATGAAAAATTCAACTTTGTTCTTGCAATTTGTCTGTAATAGGTAACACTGAGAAGAAATGTGGGCATGAATTAATCATTGCAATTAAGTGTAATATTAATTTCTAAGCTTTCCTAGTAATTAAAGTAGTTTTGCTCCAGTGAAATTGTATTAATTGTATTGTACTTACAATTAGTATTTAGTATATTTGTTAACATGTCACTAAAAACTATACAATAATATGTTATATACTTTTTGCATGGTTTTATAAGAAAATATGTAGTTTATTTTATCTTACTTTTAAACGATTTTCTTGAAAAGGTATTAACCTGCGAAAAAGAATTGGATGTAGGTAGGTAGATATGTGAAAGAACGCTCCTAACATTTTTACATCTTTTAATCTGTTCAATTTAATTAAATTACAACTTTCCAGCCACCTAATGTTTCTTTTCAACAAACGCCAACTCAAACAAAACCACCAATAACAACTAATATTGTTTCTCTCAAAATTGCATTAGAACAAAAAAGTTAACCTAATTGAGTAAGCACGTATTGCTGGCTTGTGCTGCTGATGCTGGAGAGAAAATTTTATAATTAAATCGCATTCATTAATGGCAGCAGCATAAAAGTCATGGTCAACTAACATCCAACTTGATCTATACACACGAATCTCCTCCACCTTAACATTTCGCTTTCTGCCCGACCAGCCAAGTCGTGTGCAATTTTCCAACGCGGAAAATCTATTAGGCAATCAAAACGTACGAGTTAAGTTGTGACAGAGTGTTAAGCGTGCAAATAAAAAAAACTGTCACTTTTATATGAAGGCTATTTCGTATTTGTGCGTCGTCCTCGTTGTGCTGCAACCGATTTTTTTTTTCGTTTCGCCGTCGTCGTCGGTAAATACAAACAACGTACGAAACATAAACAAATTAAACGACGGAAAAATTAATGATAATTAAAAGTGAAATATATGTAAACAAGTTTCACCCAAAAAAGTGAGTTTGTTGCGTTTTTTATATTTTAAAGTGGTTTTACATTGTCATGTTAATGTTGTTCACTTCAAGTGGGTAAAATTTTATTGTTGTTGCTTTTGTAAGTATTTGCAAGTTTTAAATTTAATTTGAAAATAATTGGATTGATTTAATAGGAAGTAGCTTTATTATAATTATTCATTATATGTTATTGAATATGTATCTTGTTGTTTAAATATTAAGTAATTTTGTTTTATTTATGTATGAAACAAAAAGGAAATGATAGCGGTAAATATTATTGCAAAATGCGTTCATTACTAGTTCATTGACTATAAAGTGCATCGAAATATAATGTTAAGGGGGAAATTTCGTCGCGCATACTTAATTTGTCAGCTTACTTTTTATGCCCTTTTCTTGTAAAATTGTCACAGTTTTTTTAAATTTGAAACTACTACATTCAACGTGCCTAACCATATGCATTTTAAATCGGAGGATGCATTTATAATGCTGAAAATCGCTCAGCAAAAAAGCAGCACTTTATATGATGTTTTTGGATATTTTCTCAAAAACGGTTCAACGTAGAGACTTGAATTATTCGGCACTTGCTTCAAATAACTAAACTCTAGTGCAAGGTAGTACTTTAAATGATAAATTGCAGTTAATTAGATAAATTATTAGAAATTATAGTTTTCGCAAAATCACTTTTCTTAAAATATCTTTAATAAGAAGGCAAATTTAATCAATATAAATATCACCTTGCACTAGATTTTGTAGAGTTAAATCGATTGTCTCTACGTTGAGCCGTTTTTGAGTAAATATCCAGAAATGTCATGAGAAGCGCTATTTTTGGCTCAGCGATTATTAGCATTGTGATAGCATTTTCGGACTAAAATACATATGATTAGGCACGTTGAATGTAGTAGTTTCAAATGCACATTATCAAATTAAAAAAAAACTGTAACAACTTTGCAAAAAGGGGCATAAAAAGTTTAATTAATTTTAATATGGGATAGAAATAAAAAACTAAAATAATTTATAATATTAAATACTATTTATTATATATATAAAAAAAAACATTTAAGAAAAAAAATTACATCCTTTCAATTATCCTATCTAATTTATCTAAACATTGCCTATGGAATTCTCCCATCATTTGCAATTTCTGCTCATAATATGCTTGTTTGATTGAAAATTTGCGATTAGTAGCAGCAACAATTTCCTTATTTGTGCTACTTTTGGTTTGTTCTGGCTGTTGTTTTGTTGTTGCTGCCGCAGTTGCTGTACCTGCTGCTGCTGTTGCTGCTGTTGCTGCAGTTGTTGTTCCTGCTGCCGCTGCAGCTCCTGTTGTTGCTATTGTAATTGGCGTGGGACTTGCACAATAATTCCGCTCATCTCGGCCCTCTCCAAAGGATAAATCATGTCTAACATGTCTAAGTCCTCGTTGTCTTTTATCGGAGGTCCTCCGCCGGTTCCCCCAGCATATTTCTTCGCGGCCGCGTGTTTTGTTTTGACGCGGGATCTCATATCCCGATAAGACTGTAATATTCATAAATGAATAAATAAACAAACATGAAATTAATTAATGCCGAATTCCTACTTTCCTCCATTGCTCCCAATTTTTACTTGGGCCGCGCATACTATTTAGTCTTTCGGGAACTCTCTTCCACAGCTCCTTATGCTCCTCATAAGTATAGTTGGCGTGAAACCGCACATAATTTAACTTCGGGTTCGCTTTAATGAAGTTTAAAAGGCACTCTTTTTGTTCTGGTGTTGTTTGGGTGAACTTGTTTTTCGACATGGTTAGCATCAATGTAACTTAACTAAATGACTGACACTACGCTACTTCTATTTATTATCTATTTTCTTCGGGAGGGGTGCACATAAAAAGCACAATGAATTCTCAAATTCTCGAAAACAACTTGCTGTGCTACATGTGACAAGCAATATTTTTTATGATTTCGCATTTTGGCTTTTTTATATTGTCTGTGAAATAAGGATGAGGCGCATTTTATGGGGGTAGTTTTAAGCAACAACGGCTCAATTACCTACTTTTTTAAGATAAAATTACAACTTTTGATGGAATTTTTATATTAATGTTAACTGTTACACATAAATTCATCTTGCTTAAGAAACAACAGTCCATCTCAATATACGAATAGAAACAAGTTACATATTGATTTGCGTTAAGTTAGCACCTATTTGGCAGCACTTTTTTTGTAAATTATATATATTATCTTACTTTCTTTCTTTATTTCTACAAACGATACTAAAATCGTCACCTAATATTCCTGTTATCTTATAAATCTTACACCATTTAATGCCAATTTAAATGTGGTCTGATGCGTATGCTCGCGAAAAGATTAAACTGCATGGCTTAATTTTAAATTATACATAAAACAATACTTGATAAAAATAATAATAATATTTAGTAAAGAAATAATAAGTAGTATGTCAATAAAAGATTATAAAACTACACCCAGAATTACTTCTTTGCTAAATATTAATGAATTTGATCAATTAAACAACTTCTTTAATCAACTGCAATAATAATAATAATTTTTATCAAACTTCCATTATCTAATAGCTAATCATGTCCGCAAGCAAAAATTTACTGTATTTACGCAAATGCAACGCGATGTTATTTTGCTAATTAGGCTAATTAATAAGCGCGATTCGCGTAAATGCGTGCATTAGTATATCGAATATTCGATATCGATATCGCATTATGGCTAGCGACCGAATATTATGGTGGTTTATGACCTTTTTTTCTAAGAAGGTTTCACATTGAAGGGCTAAAATAACATCTGTTTGCAATATCTCACTTGAAATTCAATTCGTTTTGCAGTTTCTTGACGCTTTCTTAAACAACGTTAGGCGTTTAAAATGTATGACTTTTTTAATAGTTATTGTGAATTCCTTCGAAATAGATCCAAACTGATTATATTACAACTAGCCAATGCCAATGCAGCTTTCTTTGATGCTTAATAATATAATTTTAAAAAATTGAATGAAAAAATTAATATTTTGTGTGTACGCCCCTTTCTTATTTGCATTTTACGGTAGGACACCCCTGGTGATTTCAGCTAAGCAATAGGCGCAATTGCAGCAATACCAATCACTAAAAGTTGAGCGGCTTAAATCTTCTTGTTGTTTCATTAACGGAATACCTGCTTCTAAAAGTCTTCTAAAGTCAAGTCAATCATTTTTTTTTTTTTAAATGGGCATCGGCTACAGCGGCCATTAGCCCTTCAATTAAGTATTAAATAACTACAGAGTTAAACAAAAAATGATATGTATATATATATATATATATAAAAAACTAGGACAGTAGAGACACGTAAGTAGATGACTAGATTTGTAGAAAGGGTAATAATCGTACGACGTAAAACTTCGCCACTATCAAAAACCATAGGAGAACACCAAGTATAAATATATATGACTAGATTGGTAATAAACGGGATATGGTACGATGTAAATGGTCGTTACCATTACAGCCGTAGGGCAGCACCAGATATAAATAAATAAATATATAAAGAAGTATATGACTAGATTAGTGAATGATGGTAAGATGTAAGTGGTCANCAACACCGTAGTACAACACCGAACAAATAAATAAATATATAAATAAATAAATAAATATGTAATAAAAAGGAGGGCCAAATCAAATATTTCTTAGAAGGTCTGCCGATCGTAGAAAAAGTACTAGGCGCCTTTCGCAAGATAATTAATTCTATAATTAAAAGTTATTTTATAAGCTTTAAATATTTTTAAAAAAATGTTCTTATTACACGGTATATTAAGCGCACGTAAATTTTCAAAAGGGCTTTTCTCGCCAATGCTTGAGAAGTGCATCCTATTACTTTAAGATGACTTAGTGGTAGGATA
>JARJDW010012929.1:0-22045 GCA_030264715.1 Adinopsis sp. GC000173
ATATTAGAAATTAGTAGTACTTTAAATGTGTTAGAAGAAGACAGAAAATTTAGACCTACGTTGTATGAGAATCAACGAAATCAAACGAACTAAAATTAGGACAAATCAGGTTTTCCCATCATGTCATTTGCCTCATGCGCCGCATGGTTTGGTAAAAGTAGTTCGAACTACTTTCTTTAATAATTAATTGTTGCACAATTTAAACACAGATTTACTCAGAACGTGTAACACGTATTGGTACTGTAACCATTGTGTGCAAATAAAACACGTAAGTTATATTGAGTTAAGTCATCATTTATTTTATTAAATTATTAACCAATATATTCGGTATTGTAAAAAAAACAATTTATCAATTTCGATATTTTCTCCATATGGCATTTAATTTTCAGCAATCATGAATGACCAAATGACTGCAAGTGAAATACGCAATGCCTTTATTAATTTCTTCAAACAGAAGAAACACCAATATGTTCATTCATCATCAACCATACCTTTGGATGATCCAACACTTCTATTTGCAAATGCTGGCATGAATCAATTCAAACCAATCTTCCTCGGCACGGTTGATCCAAACAGCGATATGGCAAAATGGACACGTGCCGTTAACACCCAGAAATGCATTCGTGCCGGTGGCAAACATAACGACTTGGATGATGTCGGCAAGGATGTTTACCATCATACGTTCTTTGAAATGTTGGGAAATTGGTCGTTCGGTGACTATTTCAAGAAAGAGATTTGTACATGGGCTTGGGAATTGCTAACCGAAGTATTGAAACTGCCAAGTGATCGTTTATATGTTACATACTTTGGTGGCGATGAAAAAGCCGGTCTTGAACCAGATAGCGAATGCAGACAAGTAAGCATTATAACAATAAAATTATTCCAAATCATTATTAATAGAGTTTTTGCTTACCACATTTGTGTTAAATTTTATTAACAATATGCTTTGATATAATGTTTCTGCACAAGTGTTCAAAATAGTGTTTCCCTAAAATTTATTAATATTAACATTAATGTGTGGAATAAATTAATTGTTAAAATTCGATATATGTACATATTAATATTAATCTTCTGAATAATTTAACACCACAGATAGATATATTTTTAATTAATTAATTACTGTTTAATAGATTTGGTTGGATCTTGGAATTAAAGAAAGCCATGTCTTACCTGGAAACATGAAAGATAATTTCTGGGAGATGGGTGAGACTGGACCGTGCGGGCCATGCTCAGAACTCCATTTCGATCGTATTGGAAACCGCGATGTGCCTCACTTAGTTAATATGGATGATCCAGACGTTCTAGAGATATGGAATCTCGTTTTTATGCAATATAATAGAGAAAGCGATGGCACTTTAAAATTCCTACCGAAAAAGCATATCGATTGCGGCTTAGGTTTCGAACGTTTAGTATCCGTGATCCAAGGCAAACGTTCGAATTATGATACTGATGTGTTCATTCCACTTTTTAATGCCATTCAAAAGGGAACTGGTGCTCCCCCATACCAAGGAAAAGTTGGAGATGACGATAAAGATGGTATTGATATGGCTTACAGGGTTTTAGCTGATCATGCCAGAACTCTAACGATTGCATTGAGCGACGGTGGAAATCCAGATAATACTGGAAGAGGCTATGTGCTAAGACGCATTCTTCGTCGTGCCGTTCGCTATGCAACTGAAAAACTAAACGCCAAGCCTGGATTTTTTTCTACTTTGGTAAATACAGTAGTTGAGTTGCTAGGTGATACATTCCCTGAGGTGCGCAAAAACCCACAAGGTATTATCGACGTTATTAATGAAGAAGAAGAACAGTTCTTGAAGACATTATCCAGAGGAAGGAATTTATTGAATCGTACTATTGGCAAATTAGGCGATGAGAAGACGTTGCCGGGTGATGTTGCTTGGCGTTTATACGACACCTACGGATTTCCTGTTGATCTTACTCAACTCATGGCTGAAGAAAAAGGTCTTGCAGTTGATATGAACTACTATGAGGAGTGTAAAAAACAAGCCCAAATCGCTTCACAGGTAATATACTAGATAATTTAGTGGTGCGGATTATTTTGCCACTTTTCAACTCAATTCCACCCCTACTCGTTTCGTAGAAAAAAGATTTCGGTTTCGCTCCGGTTTTTGTTCCAAGAAAAATAATGTTTTTTTGTCCGCTTTTTATTCTCACTATGCCCCAATATTTACCTACATGATTCTCCACAAAACTATCATACATTTTTTTTTAGGCTAAAGGGTCGGGTGTTGAAGATACCGTCAACCTGGACGTTCACGCAGTGGCCGAGCTGCAAGGCAAGAATGTTCCAGCAACCGATGATTCTGCTAAATACAATTACGAAGCTCCACAGAGTGTAGACGCTGAATACACATTCGAAACATGCGAAGCAACAATTATTGCTTTACGTTATAACAAAGAATTCGTGCAGCAGGTTACCACTGGTCAAGAATGCGGTATCTTGTTGGATAAAACATCATTTTACGCAGAACAAGGAGGGCAAATTTATGATTTGGGATACATGGTAAAAGTCGGTGATGAAAGCGTCGAATTCTCCGTGAAAAATGTGCAAGTTAGAGGTGGATACGTTGTACATATTGGAAGCATCGAAGGTACATTAAATATCGGTGATAAGGTCACATTACACGTCGATAATGCACGAAGACGATTAATTATGAATAATCACACTGGAACGCATGTTTTGAATTATGCTTTGCGGCGAGTATTAGGCACGGATGCAGACCAGCGAGGTTCTTTGGTTGCACCCGATCGCTTACGTTTCGATTTCACTAATAAAGGTGCACTTAGCACTGAACAGGTTAAAAACACTGAACTAAGTTCTAAGGAATTAATATCACGTAATGATATGGTTTATGCAAAGGAAGCCAGTTTAGGTGTGGCAAAAACAATTAGAGGATTGCGTGCTGTATTCGAAGAAACTTATCCAGATCCTGTAAGGATTGTATCAGTCGGTATCCCTGTTGAGAAGCTCGAATCGGATCCTTTCGGACCAAGCGGAGAAAATACTTCAATCGAATTTTGTGGTGGTACCCATCTTAGATATGCTGGACATATCGGCGATTTTGTTATTGCTAGCGAAGAAGCAATCGCCAAGGGTATTAGAAGGATTGTAGCTTTGACTGGCCCTGAAGCTAGCAAGGCATTGAAGCGATTCGAAGTACTGGAAAATCAATTAAATGAAATTAAATCGTTGATAAACGAAGACAAAACTGGCGCTAAATCAAAAGAGTATGTTAAAAGAATTGTCGAATTAACTGAGGAAGTGTCGCATGCTACAATTCCATACTGGAGAAAGGAAGAATTACGCACGGAATTGAAAAACTTGAAGAAGGCATTGGATGATAAGGAACGTGCTGCTAAAGCTGCCGTCGCCAATAAAGTTGTCGACGAAATCAAACAGTTGCTAACTGAAAAACCTAATCAACCAATTTTGGTTAAAGAATTGAAAGCTTTCTCGAATACAAAAGCATTGGACTCCGCTTTGAAACAAGTAAAATCATTAAGCCCGGAAACCGCTGCCATGTTTGTATCTGTAGATCCCGACACAAGTAAAATATTCTGCTTATCAAGCGTTCCAAAAATGTCTCAAGAAAAGGGCTTAAAAGCCAACGAATGGGTTATGTCTATCGCTCCAGTTATGGGTGGCAAAGGCGGTGGAAAACCAGATTCCGCCCAAGCTTCTGGCAGCAATGTTGATAAACTAGATGAAGTTTTGCAATTGGCTGAAAAATTTGCTCAAAGTAAATTAATTTAATTGCAACTTATGCCTATTAATATGTGCATTTAACTGCGTGGCAAGGTTTTTATAAACGTATATTTATTAAAATTGATATCAATCACAATCACTTTCATCCTTTTTATAATGATTATCATATAATATTCGAATTTCTTGCAATAATTGATTTATATTCGTACCTAGTTTAGCACTTATAGCAATTATTGGTAATTTCGTAGTTGCTTTCAAATTGTGAAGATTATAATCAGCATCCGGTAAATCTATCTTATTCGCAATTACTATTTGTGGACGATCAAGTAATGAACTATTAAATTGCTCTAACTCATGCTGTAATGATTCCAATTGACATTCTGGGTCTGGATATGATAAATCTATTATATACAATAACCCGGAACATCTTTCGGCGTGTCGAAGAAATTGTATTCCTAAACCTTTATTCTTGTGAGCATCGGGAATTATCCCTGGGAGATCTGCAACTATATTTCAATAATTAGTACTTGTTAAGTGCAATAATACTCGGTCACTGCACTTGATGAACCAAGTGATACAGAAATAACTATTAAAACACTTGATGTCATAATATTTATCGATGGGCTTGTATATTTCGACTGCAAAGACATCAAATCTGTCACATTATGCTAGTCACAAAATTCAGTCGTGCCCAATTGGGCTCATGTTTGTTACTAATTTTTTCCAATTACGTCTTTCAAGTTGCTAATTACATACCTGCAATTTGTTCATAGTCATCATATTGAATAACACCTATATGTGGTTTAACGGTGGTAAATGGATAAGGCGCTATCTTAGGACGCGCTCGAGACATCGCTTGCAGAAGTGTGCTTTTACCAGCGTTCGGAAATCCTATCTGTAAAGAGTTGGTTAATAAAAACTTCATTTTATAGGAAAAGTTAATCATAATTACCAATCCAATATGTGCCATACTTCGTATTTCTAACGTGTATTCTAAATTTTCACCTTGTGCACCAACCTCGCATATATCTGGTGCTTGCTCTACATCATTAACGAAAAAGTGATTCCCTCTGCCACCAGCACCACCCCTAGCAGCAACAAACATAAATCCATCATCTTCTAAATCGCCAATCACAACTCCGTGACCATTTTTAATTATTGTGCCAATGGGCACATCTACCATTAAATGTTCCGAACTTTTACCATTGCAATCTTTATTGTATCCTTTTTCTCCGTCTTCAGCTTTTAATATTGTGGTGACAGCACTTAAATCTTTAACATTCTTTTTTGCCCGAAATATTACATGGCCTCCATTTCCTCCGTCACCTCCATCTGGTCCAGCACTTTCATTACTCCACAATTGAAGGAATGATATACAACCGTCGCCACCTTTGCCAGCAATTGCTTTAACACGTTTCACATCTAAAAAGAATTGAGACTGGATAAACCGATTAGAGTATATTCTATTAGATTATACCCGTAGATATTTAGATCTGGGTTTTTTACTTCTTAATGCCTGTGGTACTTTTCGGCAATACAATCGAATGAAAGGCTTGTATAAATTGTGGATTAAATTCATTTTGCACTTCAGATTTTAGGTTATGTTTCAAACTGGCAAGCTAAGAAAGTTTTAAATCGTAATGTTTATTTTTTTAATTATCTTATTTTTTGTAATAAAATTTCAACTAAGCACAAAGCCATACTATTATTATATCACGAAATCATTATCATAAAAATTTATAAAATAAAATCAAACTTCATTGAGCGCTACATTCACTACATGAATTGCGTAGAAAAATAAAAGTATACATTTTAGGGTTGCCGAAATTTATTTATTTTAAATGCTTTTTATAAACGCAATTTATTTAAATGTTTAATTTAGAAACCTGTGTTATTATTAGTTATTCATTACTTTACATTTAAGGATTACAATTTTCGACTCAATTATTCACAAAATTGTACCACAAAAATAAAGTAAACAACATAAATAAGTATTCCATTTTTCTTTGATAAAAGAGAACAATATATCAAAGTAACAAGGTAACAAAAGAAACTCAAGAAAAGTAAACAATGATAATCAAAAACAAATGAACTTTTCCGCCAGATATGATCAGTTAAGACATTTTATAGCGATGCAAAATAATAGCTTTTGTGATAACGCAAGCAAAATGCAGGAGAACGGAAAACAAATCAGGGTTCTCATGACAAATGTGACGCAGGAGGTGATTAATCTTGCAAAATTGGGTGTTAATTCATATTCGTTGCCAATGATTGCATGTGATATGTACTCTTACCTTCCCAGGCGTGTTCTTTTTGGCAAGAATATACCTAATACGCCATTACTCAATTACAAAGAATCTCGTAAATCTCGTACCATTATAAAAATATCGGAAGATAACATTCCATCTAAACATGTCCAAGGCATTGAGGGAGGATTGGAAAAATCGATGGGAGATCTAGGTAAAGTGACTAAAAATTTAAGAAAAATTTGTAATATTTAAATTTAATTTAGATGATTCTTATTCTGAGAAGCCAGAAGTTAAGCATCTAGAAGCGCTACAGCAAAAAGTTGTTATAAATAGTATGTCTAATTCATCGCATGCGAGTACTTGTAAGAATATTCCTCAAACTATTACAAAAATAACGGTAGATAATATTCCATCTAAACATGTCCAAAATTTTGAGGAAAGATTAGAAAAACCGATAGGAGACCTAGGTAATGTCACTAAAAGTTTAAGAAAAATATTTAATATTCAAATTTAATTTAGTTAAATCTGAAAAACAAGACGTTGAACATAAATTTATTCAAGAAACGCTACCGCAGAAAGATGTTACGAATGGAATTTCTAATTCATCGCATGCGGATACTTATAATATTCTGCCTGCGAAGAGGAAACGGACATTAACAAGATGCTTTAGTTGCAATAAGCCTCATTTATCTACACATAATATTTCTCGTGATGTACCGAAAATATTAAAACGTAGAAAAACAATCTCCGTTATGCACTAAATAAGCAAATCAAGAAGAAACTTCCCTGCCAAACTGAAACCATGGTAAGTAGAGGAGTTGAAAGAAATGTTTCCTCTTCAAATAATATTTTGATCAAAATCTAATTATAAGAAATAATATTGATACGACGACGCATAGTCGATGTTATCAACTTCTGTGGCATACACGAATTCTATCACTTCATACCTCTACGTTTACGCAAATAGAAATAAAGTTTGCTATGCAATTTACGTTGCGCCCGCCCTTCTTTGTTGTTAAAAGAGATGACGCAAATAAAAATCGTTAAATTGTGCTTCGAATATATGTTTTATTACATTTAAAATTTATTTTTCGATTTACATTTTAAATTATTTATGTTTTTATCCTTAAGAATTAATCAGTAAGTTAACAGTTTCATATATATTTTCAGTTACTAACACTAATTACATTCTTTGTGCTGATATAGATAAAATTGCTAAAACATGATAATTGGTGGTGAAAATATATACATCTTATTTTTTAATACATTTCCTAATACGGTCATAAAGAATATATGAATCTTTTTATGAAAATAAAATTGCTAATATTCTTTGGTCTACAATTTCATAGAATTTACGCCACAATAAACACTTATTAACTATGAGGAACAACTCGTCAATGTTATTTATTTAGAGGATTTACTAAAAAATAAAGATAAATTTTGGAAATAGCAACAATACTTTAGAGCTCTGGTTAATCGCACTTACAGTTAGAACCGCTATCACAACTGTGAGTTGTATTTTGTTTCATTATTTGATTTGTATTTGCATCTGTAGGCCTATAAAATTGTCAGATCATCATAATAAATGGAAGATTTTTGGTTCACTTTCAATCATTTGTTAGTATTATTAATATAAAATATCATATTGAATATGAGCATTAAAAAAACTAGAAGTAATCTTTTTTATTATGTATGAAATAAATAATAAATTCTAATAAACGTTTTGTGCAATTTTCAATTAATTATGATAACAATGACTGAGAAATTGTATTATACTTATGAGTAAATTCTATCTTTGGTTCATGACTACGAGAGGCTGTAGTATTAGTAATTAGTTGATCTACTTGATAAATCTGTCTAAATCATAAATTAATAAAGTACGACCTTAACCACAGCCCATCTCATTTATGATCAGATCAGATTCCATTACATTTTATAAAGCCAATTATTACATAAAAACGGGTGATAAGTTTAGCGTTAAATTTTGCAAATGCTTGTTCCTGATGGCGCTTCGATTGCTCTGTGCCGATTTAATTATTTGCAGCACCATCATTTTGCAATCGTGACAAACAAGCATCTGCGAAGCTCGTAGTTTATCAACGACACCACTAGCTTTACCAACCGCATTCGCCTTCGATCGAAATCTATCTAATGAACTTCCAGGTCGAGAATTGCTAGGACTAGGCTGTGGACTAGCGTCGGGTACTTTAGCCCGCATAAATGCGTTTGAATATTCATCTTCGGGTGTTGACATAATACTGGGGCTTAGTAATACTACAGGTAAACTTGAAAAGTGTTCCATTGGAATGTTCATCTTCGAGCAACACTTTGAACATACTGTACGTTTGCAGAGTGTACATCTTTGACCCCATGGTCCCAGGATACCGAATCTCGTTTTTAAACATAAAAAACATACTTTACGATTTTCTACATCGCCTCGTACATGACCTTCTACTGGAAGAGCTTCCAATTCTGCTTTGGTTAATACCATACGTATGTGAACAATTTCTTCGAGTGTTAATGACAATCTGTCATCCAGACTCATCGCTTCATGCCAGGGTTTTGATGTGTCTGATAATGCCTTAGCAATTTCAGGTGCTAGTTGAATCGCTTCGACATCAGAGCTGGCACAAGATTGTCTCGAACATGGTCTTGATTGCGGAACCGATTGACTGCCCAAGTTTGGATCCAGACAAACGTTCAGTGAATGTCTTCTTGCTGGATTTCTGACTGGACACTCCAGAGCCAAGTCGTACGCTTCTAAAGTGCTGCCTCGCAACTCATTGAGCTCTTCGTGGTGCCACAAACCTGACTCAGAACTATCTGAGTCATCATCGTCGTCTAACTGTGAAAAATCAATTTTAATAAGCCTACGAGGTGAGTCACTATTAGTTGTATTTGATGCCGCTTGTAATTTGGTTGGCGATAGCGATTGTCGTGTTTGGCGTAATTTTCGCCCTTTACGTATCGAGTTCATCAATTGTTCACGTGGAGTGAATGTGAATTGTTTCGGTGGTAGTTTACGTTCTGAAGCTTTTTTCAAAGGTGGGCGTGAGCGAATGAATTCTAGAATTATTGCATGCGCATCCTTCGTTACTCTTGGGACGTCCCCATTCACCTATAAGTTTAATATTACATGAGAGTTACATTATACAGATGCGACCTACAAAAAAATTACCATAATTTTCCGCAAGTTATAGCGACAAGAACGAATATCCTTCATTAATATCTCATAGGGCGTTAGCTCGTATTCAATCGGTGCTTTACTGTAATGTACTTTCTTTAGCTTCACACCCTGTCGTAATTCCCCCATAACTTGAACCCAAAATCGAGCCCAATCAGCAAATTGTAATTGATCCAGGTCACGCTTACCATTCTCATCACATCTTAAGTTTCCTTGAGCAACTGTTTCTAAAAATGTTGATAATTCTATTGCTTCAGCTACTAGCGCACGGACTACAGCCCGATAGTGAGATTCGGCTTGTGATTTAGTCAGTGTCAAGAGATGTCTTTCACATCTAAAATTTGATATCATGTTATTTTTATATTTTATTAAGTAAATATATATAATAATACCGAAGCAACACTTGTTGCAAAGTAATTTGAGCGTTCTGTCTCGGTGTTGAAGTCTCATCATCCCCTTCTTCCGAGTCACGTTCGATACCTTCATCGTCAGTTTCTTGATAAACACTCCTCTCTTCTAATACCATATCATTTATTAATTCCTCTAAATCCCTACTAATAGTTCTTTCCTCTCCATTATTACTACCCTGATCTAATTATAACATACTATTAGATATTTGCAAGGTATTATAGGTCAAAGGTGAAACAACTCACATGACCTCATATAAAAAACGAATAAAAATAAAACATTACATGTTTTTTTCTTGATAACTTAAAATAATAATAAAACTTGCCCAAAGCATTGTAAATGATACATCCCAGTCCAGTGATGAGTTCTTGTTGATTGGTAACATGTTTACGTTGATCATCCCTCGATCCCTTCACAAAAAGCGTATTGGGATGTATATTTCCATCCGCTTGTAGGTACACATGAATTACATCGTTTACTGAAAAACAATTGCCCGGGTGTGATCTTAAACCTTCGAGAAAAAATCTGGTACACTGATAACAAAGTGCCCAAGCATGTTCTTCTTTAACCGATGAATTAAACGAACTTAATATATCTTCTAAACATATGCTTCCATCCGAATTTACTTTGCATTTTGTTTTTAAGCAACTATTTGTTGACATGCTGTTAATATTTGGTCACTGCATTACATTTCTAACCTATATATAAATGTAATCAATAATATAAGTGACCTTGAAGTTGACAGATTCTTTGCGCATCAATCCATAAAATGGAGCGCCAAATATGAAACTGTAACTATTTATAGCAGATTTAAGAAATGTAAATCTCGCATAAATACATAAAATTCAATTTATTAAGGCCAAACATTTTAGGTTTCTTTGTTGTTAACTGCATATTACCTATGGGAATTAAGTTCTAACAATTTCATAACTTTTTTCTAAAGAAACATTAAACATAATCAAATTTAAAACATTGATAATTAGAATGATAAATATTTGCGGCTACATTTTATGACGAACAAGTTGTTAACTATTGTAATGTAATAATGTAAAAATTAAATATTTGTTATGAGAAACTCCGAAATGACCTAATGCGATACAATAACGTATGTCTGTTTTTAGACATCTTTAAACGCTTTAAAAAAGTTACTTCTTGATTTTTGTGAATTGGAATAATAGATAAATAATAAACCAACATAATCGTTATTGTCCTGATAGTGTAAATATAAAAATCAATTAAAACTCTATTATTTTTCACTAAATTATTAACAAGTGTGTGCTGGTGTTATTTTTATTAAGTAGGACATCCACTATTTATTATTTCTTTTAATATTGGTGATACTGATTCTGATGATGACGTTTATTATAACCTAACAATTACTAAAGTCTCTCAAAAATGAACATTGAAAAATATAGCAAATTATTGGAGAAAGGCGATAGAACTGAAATAGTAAAGGAATTAGATTTAGAATTAGGGAAACTAAAATTGGCCAGAGTAAATTTATTATATTGATCTTATAAATGAATAGAAAATATTTTTAAACTTATTTTCAGGAGCAATCTGCTGATAAATTATCTGGATTACTAGAACAGAAAACATTTATTGATGACAAAATAAAGGGATTGAGCAAGATTTTGCCTGCGTTAAAGCTTGTGAAGGAGGAGGCTCAGACTTTAGTTACTACAATAAAACAAATCTCGCAGTCATCCGATAAAATTAGCGATGAAATTAGATCGTTGGACATTGCAAGAGTAATTACGCTGCTAATGCATTGAATAAATAATTGTAAATTGTATTCATGTTTCTAGAATCGAATTGAGGAATGTCAACGACGTGTTTCAGATCTAATTGACCTGGAATATTGCGCACAAGGAGTACAACAGGCCATTAACGATGAAGATTATGAAACTGGTGCTGGACACATTCATAGATATTTATCGATAGACCAAAATCTATTAAAACGTTCAGCTTCTGAGGAGAAGGTTTCAAATATATTGAAATCATTGCATACTTTGAAAGACGCCGCTTTCCAATTACGAGCTATTGTTGAGCATAGATTTGCAGAAGCTGTCAAAAACTCTGATTTAGCTGCTATTGAACGATTTTTTAAAATTTATCCACTTCTTGGAATGCATGAGGAAGGAATTTTAGCATTTTGTGAATATTTATGCACTAAGGTAACAATATTATTTTAAAATAAGATGATCAGACGTCTTAGAGTATAAGGTGTCCATTTTAGTTTAAGAGATTTAAAAAATTCTTCAACAATTCTAAGTGTTACAATTTTGTAGATTGAAGAAGCTGCTGTGAAAAATTTAAATACAGCACTAAGCACATCTGTTGTGGATAAAAGATTTCCAGTTATTTATGCAGACACCTTAACTCTATTGTTTGAAGGCCTCGGTCGCATAATCGATAAGCATCAGCCATTAATTGAGACATTTTACGGTCCAGGACGATTATTATCGGCTGTGATAATTTTACAAAAGGAGTGCGACAAGCAATGTCATCGAATCATTCTTGAATTTAACAAAAATAGACAGATTGCTAAGAAGATTGCTATAATCAATGAATTAAATAATGTAAGTGGTAGTTTCGGAAAGCTGGAAAGAGTTGATCCGAAAGAATTGGATATACTAATTGGCGAAATTACAGTAATGCATTCACGGGCGGAGTTGTACATAAAATATATTACTAGAAAAGTTACTGTAAGTATTTTAGATTTACTACATTGTTGAAATTTTTATAAGATAATTTGATTCAGACTGATTTGGAAGTTGGTGTACCGAATGAAGAAGAACGCAAATCAAAATTAGAACATTTATCCAATGTTATTAAAAATAGTAAATTGAGTCAATGTAAACACGATTTGCTAAATAATTACGTACAATTGGAGCAATACTTTATGGAGGAATCAATTTCGAAGGCAGTTAGTATGGATACTTTCGATAATACTTCAGAGCAACATACATCATCCCTAGTTGATGATACCTTCTTTATAATTAGGAAATGTGTTGGGTATTATTACATCAATTTAAATATCCACTTTAAAATGTATTAATTAATATTTTATTTAGTCGGGCGCTAGTTGCAAGAAGTCTGGATGGATGTTGTGCTGTTATTAATACCGGTTGTCGAGTTTTGGAGAGTGATTATTGTTCCGTATTAAAAAGTCGTTTGAAGCAAGGGTACCCTTCCGGTTATTTAGATCTAACGCAAGCGTATAACGTGTTGCATTCATCTATCCAGCAAGGCAGATTGCAACCAAATGATGCCGAACAAGCAAGATTAACATTCCTAGTAATTTACAGTTCATAAATTATAGAAACGTTCACTTATAATCTTTTAATAGGTGGCTTTAAATAATGCCGATGTTTCAATGGAGTATACCGAAACTTTATGTGATAGAATAATGCTGGAAATTAATCAAGTTATGCCATCGTTGAAAGATAATGAGCGCGGCAAGCTAGAAAGTTGTTTGTCGGGACTATCATCTGTTATAACCAATTTGAAAGAAATAACGGATTATGGGATGCAACAATTAAGATCCTCAGCGATAAAGCCACGAGTCAATACTTGGGTGGATGCATTTCTAACAATAAACCATCAGTTTACAGAGGTATATCATTTGATATTTGAATGCTGCTAATCAGTTGTATGATGTAGATCTATAAATTTTATAACGCCATAGCATCCTTTAAATCTAAATCCGCCACTGCTGCATATGCAATTTATTTTCATAAAACATGATTTAAAATTGCAATGCTACATATTTCACCCCCTTTATTTCTTTTGAAGACAGTTTCCACAGTTTGCCATTTCCAATTGAACTAGAAATTATAATTGAATTACAGGATGAAATGTCTGCTTATGAGGCGGGTGTAACTTTCGTGCAAAACTTGGTTTCTAATTTGGACAGTCTTCTAACGTCATTCAAGGAATCATTAACACCAAAGAATTACGATATATTAGTAGGTATAATTACGTCTGAAGTGACTGGACGATTGGAAACAGTTATAATGAAATCAACATTTAATCGAGTAATTATCCTCAAATAGATCAATAGAAAAAATTATAACATGCATTCAATTCCAGTTAGGGGGATTAATAATAGATAAAGAAATACGAAGTTTAGCTGGTTATTTGACAACGTCGACGTCGTGGTCTGTACGTGATAAATTCGCACGTTTAACACAAATTGCTACAGTATTAAATCTAGAAAAGGTCTCTGAAATCTCCGACTATTGGGGAAATCATGATGGGGCATTAACTTGGCGTTTAACACCATCCGAATTACGAGCTGTAATGGGATTGAGGTATTATTAATACATACAAATTAAAGTTTATTTTTAATTTTACATAATTTATTTTGTAGGACTGACTTTAAATATGAAGATATACGTAGGTTAAAGTTATAAGAGCAATTTGGTATATTTTTATTTTCAATAATCATATTTACACAACCTCGTTTTGTTTGTATTTACATTCATTTCGCATTTTGTGCCAATAGATACTTCATTCAATTAGGACGGACATTCGCATAAAACTTACTGGTCCTTAATTTAGTCCTACAATTTCCTTTTTTTTGCTGACATAATTTTTTTATAAGATTTTTCATGCATTAAAATACGACGGATTAAGTTACATTGGAGACTACATGCGTTAAATTTTATATATTTACATACAGATTATAAAAATAACTAAATATTTTGTAAATATTATATAAATAAAGAAATATATTAACATGATCGTCTTATTATTCGAGCACTGCATTCTTCACCTGGACACAGCAAGTAATCAAACATAAATCTAACAATTTTTGAGTGAATTATCACAGAGTTTTATGATAGCACGAGGTCCAAAGGCCACACATTCTATAAACTGGCCTCGTTATTACATAAACTATTGTTATTTATAGAAATATTTTTAATTATCTAAAATAAATTGAAAGTATCAATGGAAAATAGCAAAGTTTTCTTCATTAAATTTTCAGCTTATTAGGAACACGTTACTTGCTTTTTTTGTTAACTAATAATTAATTTATATAAATAGATATAACTTTTGATCGTTGAAAGGCTGTTTTTGTTTTGTTTGAAACATGTGTGAAAATTTTTCTAATCTATCTTCTGTGTCATTTCTTATTATTACAAAAAACCTAATTAATGTTAAAAATAATAATAACAAATCATAAGCTAGCATATTTGGCTTTAAAAATTGAAGCTACAAAAATTTAAATAAATAACCGCACTGTTTACATTTCTAACACTTACGTACAAGCAAATATCATTTATGACAGAAAATATATTTTTAGGACATTGAGAATATCTTTATCTAGAGAAAGATAGATATTGTCACCAATTCTTCTTATTCAAATGCGTTTTCACAAAAATGGATTATTTGAATGTCCATTTGATACCTAAAACAAATTAATTGGCATAAATAGAATTACAATATATTGCAAGCAATTTACCTTAAATGGATTTGGAGTCCAATTTGACTCATTAATTGGTGGTGTTTGGATATTGTTAGAAGTACCAAAGTTATTCGGTGAAAATCGAAAAGGATTTGCATTGTTAGACCATGTGTCATTACCACCATCGTAAGTACTCCAAATTATATTTATACTATTTGTGTTGAAAGGATTGTGTTTATTGTTCGATGGCTCTTGAGGTGAAAATAGGTTCATAAATTGCCCTAAAATTTAAATTAAATGGTAATTAAAAACCAAAGACATGTAATAAGAGAAATAAAATACGCTTTACATTTTATGAATGAATAATAGAAAGAAAAGAAAAGACTGTGGTCGTCTGTGGTAAGTAAGGAAAATATAATATTACCGAAAATGTCATCGTATATTGAAATGGTCTTTTTCTCTCTTTTCCTTTGTAACTTAACAAATTACCTTGACTAGGTGAACCGTACGAAGAACTTTGTGAGGAAGTTGTTGAACTGTACATAGATCCAGGAGTAGCAGATGAACTATACAGACTAGAATTTGATCCTGCTGAGTTCCAATCGAGCGTCGGCTGTGATTTAAGAGCGTTGTCAAGATCTTTCAGGGCCGCGTATCTATCTTCCGGCGGTGCTGGTGGTCCGCCGTTAGAAATTATAGGTGGTTGCGATTGTGATGATATTCCGTTTGTCATGTTTGTTTTGGTGGGCGTTGATGTTAGCGATGAACCTATAAAACATTCTGTTTAAATAGTGAGCCACTTAATACTAACTTCTAGCTTGAATTGATATTATGAGACAAAACAAACAAATAAAAAGACACGGGGGGTTATAAATGAGAAAATGATCTTAGACATACAAAATTAAACATAACAATGGAGGGACTAAATTGTCAACAAAAAAGCTTTGGGTGCGCTTTTTAGTAGACTTACTCCATCGATTAATATTCATCTTTGGAAAAAGAGGAATTTGATTATAAACAGGGCCACAGTTTGTGAACTGCAGATTAAATATACTAAATTCTTCCTCTTGTTTTTGGTGTGCTGTAAAACCGTTACAACAAATGCCATAAACCTCATAACTTATCGAATGGAAATCTCTACTTACTTTCATTGTTAAATATAGGATTATTATCAAAATTTGCAAAAGATGGTTGCGTAGTTGCTACTGTTGTATTTGTTTGAACATTATTATTAGCAGCATTGAATATATCAGCATGCGCAAAATCAGCGACAAAATCGTTCGAACCACCATTTATACCATTTATACCATTTACCATATTTCCATTCATTTTTTCACTATTCATTTTAATAGGTTTTGGAACAGGAATAATACTTGTTAATGGCTTTACTTCGGCTGGTTTTTGCACCTCCTGTTTGTTGCTATTATAATTGTTTCGTAAAGCTGTTGTCGGTTCGAGATAATAACGCTTCCGTTCGTATTTGTCTAACATTAATGTATGCACACTGTGTTCATCTCTATCTACTAATTTAGGTCCTTCATACAATCCCATCCATACTTTCTGACAATAATCGTTTCCTCTCGTTTTTAATAAATCTATCTCTTCTTGCGTAAATGTTGCCATCGATATCGACTTGACGCGATGCGGCGGGGTTAATCCACGTCTGAAATTAAAACAAATTACACTACTATTTGTTTTTGTCAATTATACAATGTATTACAATGTCTATTCATTAAATGGTAAAAATTAAATGCGAATCCGAAGTGTATCCGATCCTATAAATATTTACACCGAATGTAATTAAAACTCAAATCGATGTGTACTCCCTAATAAATTTAATACATGTGTCGAGCGAAAACAAACGCAACTTAAAATGTGTAAACAAATGATAAAACGTGCACGCTTTTTCGATATCAGCACTTTTTATTTCATAGTAATATTTGTTATTAAACAAAATCGTGTGTATGCAGTTATCTGTCTTGACCTTAAAAGTACATGTATGTAAGTACTTACATACATACATAGATGTACATACACACATAATTTTTAAATATTTCCGGTTCGAATGAATAATCTAAGTGTAAGTACATACGTGAAGTAAGTAAAAAACTGCAATCCTTTGCAATTTGAAATAGTCTATATTGAATGTAGTTATAGATGATACAACAATCAAAAGTTATTATCGCATATTAGCGTGATAAATGTGTGGCGGTTAAGCAAACATACCGGAACTGGCCGCGATATCTCCAACTTTAATCTCATACATTTCCTATTTTTACAATCAAGGGCATCAGCAGCACAGATTCAAAACTGTGTGCACGAGTTTGAATTATTGCATTTCGCCTCGCATTTATATCGTTATTGAAATTGCAAATTTATACCATTTTCATAATTATGCGCACTAGATCCAAGAAATTAGTACATATCGTTTTACGTCATCAACGTTATTTGTTTGAGAAATAGATAGAAAGAAAGGCAGCCAGAAATGTATTTACTTTTTTTTTTCATTCATGAATGATGAAAATAACATGTCTTGTTAAAAATACACGCGACCAACGTTATTTTTATTATGTGATCGTATTTTTGTTGAATGCAATTCGGTTTAAATGATGCAATAATATTTACATTTTAGATAGTTGCATATTTACATTTGGGCTTTTACATAAATTTTCAGCCACACGCGATATATTAGTTAGTTAGATTGACTTTTTCTAAATTCGCCTAACCTTTTAACATTCCATGATATATCCATTACAACGATGCCGCCTCAAAAAGAAGATAAAAGAATTTTGTTTTAATTAGGGTGCGTTCCAAAGTTCACATAATGCGCACATACAGCACAGCGTTTCAGTCACCAGTCATCGTAAAGTTAAAATGCTGTCGACGTACTGTGCATATAATGCGCGCATTTTAATATGTGGGCCTCGGAATGTACTAAATTACTTAAACGAACTAAAACAGTATTCTTAGGGCAATGGCACAACCCAAAATATGTCAACTCTTGAATAATTTATTTTGATTCTTAAACCCATTAGTAAACCCATTCAGTGTCTTGTAAATGTTATAGTTCAATCTGTAGGGGCAACAATTTTGAAAAGCAGTGAAAATGTTGAATGTTGTTCGTTTTTTTTTGGCATTTTCAAATATTCTGTACTTATTTTATGAGATACCCCAATTTGATTAAATTAAATTGTAACAATGTATCGATAGGGATCCGGAAATGAAAAAAAAAATTGGAAATCCTTGTCTTATAAAATAGTTTCATGGTTTACCATAAAAACAATGCAACCCATTTCTTCTTTATAAACGATAATGTAAATGGAAAAGAATTAAAATTTTATTTGAAAAATAACCATTGAATTTATTGATTAATATTGTTTCCAAAGTATTTTTTTTCCAAAAAGAAACATTTTTAATCGATTTTTTTTTTGAAATTTCTTGTGAAAATAATCTTCAGAAAATTTATCGCTTAGACAAATTTTATCACTACTTATCTTGCATTACTAACCTTTAGATGGTTAATTACTCACTTTATTAAATAGTAATTAAATTCCGAGTGGTTCATTATTTTGCGTATCATTAACTCTCGCTTGATGAAGAACCCTATCATTAATCCGCCCTAGCAAAAATAAATAAATTATTTGCTAATTGCACTTTAAATTCAGATAAGAATTGATATTAAAAACGTAATTAATTATCGCCGCCGCTGTTTGCGCACAATAATGTTATGTATATGATAGTATAAAGCGTCAGAGTATGAGCGATGACGCAAAGAACGCATCCCACATTCTATCCGCATTCAATTATGAATTAACTTTTGATAAAATATAATCGAGCTAGGTATTTATAACAATATTAATACGCTAAAGAGACCATCTGAATAAAACGGTCGTTGCTCCTAATAGGCTCTTATTCATGCTTTTGTATAGACATTGTAAATTCTACGACACCCACGTGTTATCTACGCTACGAAGAAAACGCTTAATAATAATAATCATTGCCAAAAACATCTATTGTGCGTTTTGGGTGGCGTACAATTAACAAATTGGACAATTTGTACCACTTTATGATTGCGAATATATATTTTTTTAAGAATTAATCTTAAGTGGCAATTTCAACTTGTGCACCTCTGAGAAAATAGCGCGTTAAAGTAATTTTGAAATTATGTACAGTATTATTTTATAAGTTATGCATTTATATGCCAGACATTCATCGCAATTGCATTCTCAGATTCGCCATAAAATATGCTATCAAATATAGCCAATATTAATATAATATGCTGTTTGGTGTTGATTACCTTTGTGGCTATTTCTACAAAGGTAATTTGTACTATATATAACATACTTTACAATTTTCAACACACTTTGTTTTAATTGAGGCCAATGCATTCATGCTTAGTAACATATTATAATATCATTTAGGAATAATAAATAAACATTACCACCAAAATCTCTTTTGTACTTTTTTATTTCTCTAATTAGGTAGTAATTTTATGACACATATTTTAAATAAAAATAAAGCCTGACAAATTTCTACTGAATGATTTAAAATACATATAACTTTTATAATAAAAAAACTTTAAATACAACTACAAATTCTGACGAAGCAAAGAATATTCTAATTTTACAAAGTCCAAAAACTGTCCAAATGTGTTCAAAATATATTCTTTTATTTACGAATGTTGCAATTATTGTTAATTTATTTATTTAACTGTACTTTACAACTACAAAATTAAGGTGAAGTTTTATAAAATACAGCTAAAAGGTAATAAAACATTTATTAAATATCATGATTCGTTGCACACATTAACTTTTTTACGAGTATATTGCTTAATTTGTTGCGAATTTTTGACGGTTTTGTTTTGTCACTTAGTAGGCAAGTACACCAATTTGCCACCATGCAAAATACGATTTTTTACACTAGCTACATTATTAAAGCCATACAATACATTTATAAATTATATAAATTTTGTCACAGTGATGAATTAAATCAGTAATGCGAAAACGTTTTATCACTTTCCCTTTACCGTTTACGGTAATAAATTATCTATGTTAATTATTTAATTTAACATATAAACAATTGAATAAAAATCCTGTTTAATTACAATATAGAAATGACGATTTTAATTGGAAGAATCGATGGCCCAAATTCGAAAACTTTTCTACAAGTGCATTGAATTAGTTTATTCCGATTTGATACAATACAACAGCATTTTGTACTTTTGTGTGCAAATCAGACAATAAAAGGAAGTGAATTATGTTTGTGAATGTGTAATTGTTGCACTAGTACAATTTGCTAATAAATTTTATTTGAGAATTAATTTACTTTTATTGCAGATTAGGAGTACATATTATGTATTATGCAATTTCATTCGAAACGAAAACGAAACGATTGTCTATGTTAATTGCAAAAATACTCAGATAGAAAATGTTTTTCGCTTGTTTTAATTGCAAGAAATCGCCTTATCGCAGCAAAACATTTGCATAACAATGTTGTCACAATGTTTTAGTAAAAGCAAGATTATAGTTCATATTACAATAATTCATTGCTCGCATTATAAAAATTGGTAAATTTGTGTCTAATATTTATTTAACCTTCGGCGTGTGCGTTTGTACATTGTTGCGCAATGCAGTTAAAGTAAAAATTTTAAACAATGAAAGATAATTAAGTGAAATTAATGTTTAGTTGTAAAAAAAATATATAAAAAAACAAAAGTTGTTTTTGTTGCTTCAATTAGGTATACAGTATGTATCAAATATGTAAATACTGTATACGAAAAAAGGAATCAATATTATTTTTTGTAAAATTATTCCTTTATGTCACTTTCTTTAAAATTGATACACCTCTCAAAATATTATATTTTAAACTCTATTACAAACAGTGTTTGTAAATAAATTTGCAATTTATGATGCGTTAACAGCAGCAACAAGCTGTTGGCGCATATTTGATGAAAATATGTGACAAGCGACAAAGCTATTAATAAATTATATGCGATTTGATTTATAAAAACGACATTGTTATATTTTAATCAAATATTATTAAACCACAATATTGATATTGATATTTATTACATTTTATTTGAATATATAAATAAAATGCATTTCATTTAAAATCTATATATATTGAGCTTAAAAATTATAGGGGATTGTTTAATAACATTTTTTTTACAAAGCGAATCCAATTTTATTTAATGTGAGAATGACTCACCAATAACTTGGTTTTTTTCTAACAAACACAATGCAACAACATCTGTTTTCTAAAAAATAATTATTAATTGGAATATCCTATTTACATCTTATTTTATCAAATTAATTCCACGTATTTTGTTAAAAAATATTTCTGCAAAATGGAGTTGTTGTTTATTAATTTTGCATAAATTATAAATACATACAATTATGTTTGTTGCACATGCAAAATGCATTTAATCTCGATTGGTTGATAAACTAAACAATTACTCGACTGATTATTTTTGAGTCATTCATATTTTAATAGGATGAATGCTTACTATTAAATTCATATAACAAACGAACGATTTAAGAGACGATTCATTAACGACGAGAGGATAGAAAAATTTATTGTTGAATAAATGATTGTAATGCTGCTGCTGATAATAATATAAAAATAATAAAATTTATAGATGTGTAATACATAAAAGGAATTACAGCGCAGTAAAAATCATTTATTGGTTGCCTCTTTGTACTCTATAAGAAGATTATGATCTTAATCTGCTTTACGTCTAGTAATATTTGTTATCAGAATTTTTCAAGACATCGAAAAATTATTATTATAATAAATTATGATAAAGCAAAATGTACATACTTAATGTTCCGAGAAATAAAGTACTAGGGCTTAAATTATTTATTACAAACTATGTATTGCTATAGCAGAAAATTATTCTTAATTTTCGATCTGGTCAGATCACAGATTTCGTGAACACATTTTTAATTAGTCATTTTAAATGATAATAGGGTATAATATGTTAATACTTAGAGAAATAAAGTATTAAGACTTAAAATATTCATTACAGACATGACAGATTTTGTTAGCACATGTTTAATTAG
>JARJDW010012938.1:0-41304 GCA_030264715.1 Adinopsis sp. GC000173
TCGCCCGTCGCCAAACCGTCCGTCGCCAAACCGGCTATCGCCAAACCGTCCATCGCCAAACCGTCCGTCGCCAAACCGGCATCGCCAAACCGGCGTCGCCAAATAGGGATGTACCCACTTGGCTGCCAGCAAACATAAACACCATCGAGTGTTTATTATTTTTGGCCGAGCAGAATGCAAAGCGATCATAATTTTTGCAACAACAATACGCATCCACCAGACAAACTTTAAAATGCCAAAACTTCCGAGAGAGAAATCGTTTATTAAAGAATTTGCGATGGATAAAAACATGTAATATTAAAAAACTTGTGAATGTGAATGTCGCCGAAAATTGGCTAAGTGATGCGATGAAGAAAGCATGCTTTCTAAACAATTACGATAGTTTTTCTTAAAAAAATAAAATAAAACGGTGTTACAACTAAAACTAACTGTTTGATGAAGAGATTGACCTTGTAATATATTTTGATGATATTTGGTGTCAGGTAGATAATAAAACAGATAAATAAAATTGTAAATACTTTGCTCTTTGTATGCAAAGTTTATTATCATCGTAAATGACTTAGCCCAAGTATTAAAGTTGGTTAAATATTACTCAATACTGTCAACAGTTCAAGTTTGAGCAAATAATTCGATGCAATGCAATCTTTCAATAAAGAAATTATTGTGTGTAGTGTGGTGAAATTTGATCCTTCATCCTGATAGGGTTTCAAGCAATTTAAATTTAAATAAATTTCAGCACTCATTTATTAATAATGGCAAATTCCTAGCATTCTTTTAAAATACAATAAATCAAAAGGATTGCATAATGAAATAAATATTTTTTAAAATAAAAATTAATGTTAATATACGAGGTTTGTTCTAGTTCTTTCGCGATATTTTAATTTCTACGGGTTACGTATATGCGATTTTCGATTCTTTTGATGAGTTATGTGGGTACTCATGTATCTTACTTGAGCCGATATTTTCGGTCATTTTGAATCATCAGTTTTGTTCACATGTATTTTGGATCGTCTTCAATTTTTTGAATCAAATTTTATGCGAAAAAGGAAATTAAGTGTGCGGATGCATTCCGAATGTTGACTGTGGCATATGGTGAAGCTACCTTGGACCAAAGTTTATCGGGAGTACAAAATGTTTTAAGAGGGCCGAGAAGATTTGAACGATGAAGAGTGTGTCGGATACCCGATCACGTTAACAACAGACGAAAACATTGCTGAAGTGAAGGAAATAAAATTGGAAAATCGTCGAATCACCAAAAAAGAAGTTGCAGAAGACCTCAACATATCGATTCGCTCGTCCCATCGATTTTTTCCGATGATTTGAGAATGAGACTGGTCCAAATCTGAAGATGCCCATAAAAGAGCGACGCTATGCCACAATAGAGGAGAGAAAAACGGCATCGAAGGAGCAGCTGAACAAGATTCCAAAAAATAATCTTTTGAAGGGCTTCGAGGAATGGAAAAAACGTTGGCACAAGTGCATAATATCTGATGGGGATTACATTGAAGGAAATTAAAAACAAATTGAAGATTTAATAAATAATTAAAAAAAAACACAAATGTCATGATAGAACTTGAATATACCTCGTATATTAACATTGCTTAAGAAACCTGTTAAAATTTTTACAACAGCGAAAAACTTTTATTTGCTTGTCACTATTCCTATTATTAAGTATCAATAACAGCTAAGTTTATTAATAAACAAATGACTACTGTTCATCTCATTCTTTATTAAATCTAATCTTTCAATGTCATCGCACGTTAGCGTATTAGATGCTAATTTATAATTAAACAACATCCACACACATTACGATAAATAATCGCTCAGTCAATAAATAACAAGCGTGCTAAATTTAACATTGGATTGTTTAAAAACTTATATGTGTGTGTTAATTACAATTTTGGAGATGCTGTTGCGTAAAATACATTCGGTTGTAATTGCCGTTTTTTTATATATATGTATTTGCACGATGATTAATATTCTGAAAAGCAAGCGAAATATTCATACAAAGCGAAGCGAAAAAAGTATTATTAAATATAACATTTATGAAAGCCTTGTAACTAAAATTTATACATCATGTTTGTTTTTCAAGTGTGTGTGTGTGTGTGTGTGTGTGTTGTGTAGTTTTTTGCAACAAAAAAGCATTCATAATGTAATTCCCATTAAATGTTAAAGCGCTTTTAAAATGTTGGAGTTTTTGTGATCTTAAACTCGTATAAATATTGTGTTAAGCTAAACAAATCAAGAGAATGTTTACCGCATGATAATTCGTATAATTTCGCTTGAAAATATCATGAAATATAAAATATGCTTGTATAGCCAAAATTGTTCCTACGCAAAATAAAAGACAGATTGGTTTTAGAAGATCAAAGTTTTCCAAAACTAATCTCTAATTAATATTTTTAGTTACTGCCTATATGAAAACTTTGCTTGTGTTGTTTTAATGTCTCGATGGAAAGTGTCTAAATAAAATTTAACGATCGTAACTTTGTTCACAGATTTGTTGGAAGTGTGACTTTTATTAAATTAATAGGAAGATTTTACGACCTATAATGATGGTAGATAAAATGTGATTTTGTAAAGGGATATAATTATAATATATAAATTCTGCGACAATAAGAAATTAAATTGCTCACAGATTTCAGAAAGTTGATATGTTTTTAATTAATTTATCAACAAATTACTAAATAAATAAATTTGTTGTAAGCTGGTGTTATTAACATTACTATATTATATTATAAATTTATTAGGTTAGAAGCAAGAAAATTATGTTTTTTTGAAGAGTTATAAAAACTTTGTTGCAGTCACAACAAAAATGTTATAAGTTGTTGTTGTTATAATATAATAAATTTGAATTATTGGTAGCAAAAACATAGGAGGGTTATTTGTAAAGTAAAGACCTTTTGCTCATCAAAAAGGGTCATTAAATTTTTGGTAATTGTTTTTTTGCCTATTTTCCTCAATTGGTCGGTGTCATTATTTAAGAACAAGCTTATAATATCGATGTTTGATGTGGCAGATTGTTAAAGACCTTTTCATTTTACAACCGAATTATGCAAAAATTCATCAAAAATTCTGTAAAATTTATTGAAAGAAATGCTTAAAAATAATGAATAATTATATAACTATATATAATAGGTATATAATAATAGTTATATTAAGAACAAACTTACAATTTCAATGTTACATGTGAGAGATTGTTATATAATAGATCTTATCATATCAATTAATGAAAGAAATGCCTAAAATAGTGATACAAAGATATTTCCGTCAATTACGAGCTAGTCGGTGTTATTATTTAAGCACAAATTTATACCTAATATCGATGTTTAAGGTGCCAGATTGGTATAAACCTTTTCATTTTACAATGGAATTTTAATAAAATCATGCCTGAAAATAGTAATATCTATTTAGATGCTTAATTTTCACTTTTTTTACTTACTTCAAACTCGCGAATAGCGTTAATTGAAAACATGACACTATGGATCTAACGCAGGGGTTCCCAACCTGTGGGAGCATACAATAGGTTGTTTAGGGATACACAAAATAATCGTCACAAATTAAATAGTGTAAATTGAGCAAAGGGTAGTAAACTATAGAAAAATAACATGTTAAGAGAAATGCAAATGAAAAAAAGATTGGGAATCGCCGATCTAAGGTGTTCCAAAGATAGAGCAAGTCGAATTTTGTGTAAAATTGCTTGAAAAATGTATGGTCACAAATTCGATAGTGAAAATTGTACAGGGGGGTATAAATCTATAAAAAAATAACATGTTAAAGGGTCTGCAAATGAAATTAAGTTAGGAACCGCTGATTTAAGATAAAAAAAAGCAATGGCGAAAATGTAATTCATTAGTTTCAAAGCCAGAAGGCTTCTTTAAAATAATCCTTATAGCTATATCTACATTCTTTACATTAGATGTATATATATTAACAAAAAATTGCAAAACTTTGGTTTACTTTTATGGAATGTGTTACGATACATTAAGAGAAACCCTACCTATGTTTTAAAAGAGTAAAAAATATAAATAGGTATGTTATTAAAATGTTGATTATAAAGTGATTTTTTAACCACGTTAATATTTATACCTATTATCTTATATAAAATTAAAATTACGTGTTAAATAACTCCAATATATATATAATTACTGCTATAAATAGCAATCTATTAATGATTCAATCACTTATAACTCATGTTAAAACAAATCAATTATGAATTGTAGCTATCGAACTTAAATTGTTAATGAACGCAAAAATGAGGTCATCAAAATAAAAAAAATAAAAATGTTTACTTTGTAAAGCACAAATTAATAAAAATATAGATAATCTGTAAATAATTATTACATTACACGTACGTAAATTTATCGACAATAAAATACAACAAGAAATTTAAATTAAAATTTAAATATTTATTTAATAGCCTAAGGTTTGCATGCTCTTGATAGATTTTTAATGATAATTATAGCGTAGGTAAAAAATTAATTTTCAGTTGTATATAGCGAATAAAATAAAACTAAAAAAATAATTAATTCAATTAAAATAATACGCTGTGATAATCAAGCTAAATGCACTGTTAATATAAAATTGTTTAATAAGAGCATGCCATAACAGTAAATCTATTGACATAATATCTTAGTAATTTTCTTATTAAACCATCAATTCTAAAACCAACATGCCATAAAATATTTATGTACACTTTTTTCGTGTAGTGTAGTGGATGAACATTTTAATCTAATTAAAAATTCAGAATGATGAAACTTATCCGAGTCTAAGTTTAATAACAATATACATAACATAAATCTTTGATGCATTGCATTGCATAATAAATAAAAGAAAATTGTAGATTAATTAGTGCAAGACACACACACACATGTGTGTATGTGTGTGTGTGTGTACGTTGTTCTAAAAAAATAAATAAATACCATTCTACGTATTATTAAAACACATACATGAAATGATTAATGTAAGAAACATGTTGCACATTTTAATTGCAAAAAAGCAAAACGTTTTATAAATTGCGTGTTAATATTTTTTTAAGTGTGTATAGGATAAAAACATCTTGTATGCACAAACTTGTTACCATTACAAGAGTAAAGCAATGTAATAATTTGGAATTTTAATAAATTTATAAAATTTATTGCTCTATTATTTATTCGCACAAGGATTATGTGTTTATACCTACTATACGTATTTATATAGGTATACGTTCATTTCAACCAGCAATCAATTATAAATGCTATTTTTATGTTCTTTTAAACCAATATATCATACTGACAAAATTATTCTATGCTTAAATGATCGATTATGAAACATCTAGTGTTAAATTAATTACGCGCTTTTTTACTATACGATATGTGATTTTTATCAAACATAAAATTGATTTATATTAATTTGTACCAACTTGAGCTGTTGAACTATTTAATGGTCGATTATCAAATTTGCACGTAATGTTCGGGATGAATAGTAAATTTGTTCGGTTATAAATATTCATTATTGTTGATGTTTTAATAAATAATAAATGTATTGTTATGTTTTCAATATGGAAAAACGCTCTCTGTGGCAGTAGCAGATTAAAATTTTAATTATATTATTAAGTTTTTGATTTGTTTTTAATTGCATGAAATTTTATCGAAAGAACGCATCACACATCAGCAATTATCTTCGCGTAACGTTTAGAAAATTGACTATATTTTTTGTATTTGTGTTTAATGTACTGATAGAAAATATTTAAATGAAATTAAACGACCATAACTGCTTTATCTACAATACAAAGATTTCTAATTTCTAGAAAATTTATATTTCAAAGTAAACAATTTTAAAATGATTAACAATTATGATAAAAATATGGAAAAAAGGTCATCTCTTTATATAAATCTTAATTTTATTAAATAATAAGATTGCCAATTATTTTTGACGAAATACGTTGAAAGAATTCATTATTTCAACAAATTACCATTGAAATTTTTAACAGAATTTCTATTATACCATATTTA
Source organism: Adinopsis sp. GC000173 (assembly GCA_030264715.1). Lineage (NCBI taxonomy): Eukaryota > Metazoa > Arthropoda > Insecta > Coleoptera > Staphylinidae > Adinopsis > Adinopsis sp. GC000173. Next base: position 5,994 of record JARJDW010012938.1, read on the forward strand.
CACATATTTGCATAAATATTATGATTTATTAAAGAAAAGTAATGCAATATTCATTATAGATTATGATATAATCTATACTTTGTTCAATTAAAAAATATTTTCGACAACGATATGTAGGGGAAAGTTGGGTAATGGCGACCGACGGGTAATGCCGCAATGTGATCTATCTTTAAGATTATTAAGTGTAGAGATCAGAAAAACGCATCATTATCTGGCAAACATTGTGTAAGCTGACATAATGCAAAATGACGACAGTTCCTCAACAAATAAATTTAAAGCCCTTACATATAATATTTCCTGGTTTCTGTTATAACTGAAATGTGCATAAAAATTGATGCCAAATTATTTTTATATATAATAATTATTTCTGGATCTGATAATACTCGAATATAGACAAAGAGAAATACTGCTGTACATTAGTGAATATTTTAAGATATGATTTGCGCTAGATTGCCCATTACATCCCCATGAAATAAAATTTAATAATGACGCTACTAGTTTAATTTGTCATGAATTTGAAAAAGGCAACGAATGATGGTTTACATGTGAATTATCTTTGGGATTGTCCATACGGAATGTTACTCTTTTATGTACATTACATTCAATTTATTCGTTATTTGTTATTTAAGAAGAATTACTAATTATTCTTAGGAGTGCGGGATTCCCCTACTCTCCCCTATAGCACAAACAATAATTATTAAAATATAACTTTTTGTTATAATTTGATTTTATCTCTGATTAATATTTTTTACTGTGCTCAATCAGAGAATAATCCTACGTATTAATTGCAGCTTAGAAGAATTTGAGAAAAAAATATTTGATTAATATCGAAGGTAAAGCCCATCTCGTTATTGCGTTCATAAATAATTTTCTTTTATTCGAATTTATAAAGCAAATACCATATAATCATGTAATAAATGCATTTCTATGAATTATATGCAATAAATGTGTTGTCATCATCTAATTAATCATCACGTACAGTAATTTATAATATTAGTGATTAATTTGAATAAAGATGTGATCTTGCATTGGAATGTGATAAACAACAGTATTCAATATGTCAACCCAGCAAATAATGCATATAGAAACATTTTGAAATTTTGTCAGCTAGATTATTAAAATGCGCTGCACATTTGAATAATGATACTTTTGCATAAATATTTAGTACAAGGGCGAGACTAATAAAACATTACCAACGGTAATTATTAGAGCAGGTGTCGTATAATGAGAATCTATTTAAAAATCGGTCGCAGATAGCATTCACACACATACGCAGATTTCAAATTTATTCATTCGATTGTAGCAATATGATGAAATGCTATATAAACGAGTTTAATTATTTTAAGATTGTGCAAAGCAGTAAATAATTGTTCCATTGAAAAGATATTAGCATATTCAAATCATTCAACAAAAATAAACTGCAAATCCCATATTCGATTTTTAGGCCTTGGTAATACATTTGGAAAAAAAGGCTTCCTCTTTCCCAAGAATTCTATAGGAAAACAATTATGATATGTATTATATGGAAATTGTAATATATCAAAATGCAAATTGTACATGTGAGCACAATTATAGCAAATGTTATGGTCAATTAAATGCTGCATTTCAAGATTTTCTATTTTTCTAAATTGTATAATATGTTTGAAATATGGTTAGCAGGAATGCTATTCTATCGTGGGAATAATTCTATACAGGGTGTTATATTATACTATCGTGAAATACTTTTAGTGAAAACGTTTAGTTAATATTTAATTGAGACTATTGCAATATTGCAAGATACAAATAAGAAATTTCCGTATAGGGGCAATGGAAACATTAAAATAATGTATAAAGTTCAAGATCAATAGTTAATTTAATTTACATATTTAAATTAAATTTTAAGCAAATATCTTATTTGGTTAATAAATGTAAACATAAAAAGATTTATGGCTGTATTACATGATTTTAAAAGCATTCAGTAATTTTTTTATCGTAATAATTTCGGTATTGCTTCAAATTTATAGTGTAGATTAAATGTCTTTTAGATAAGAAAAAAAAAACATTTGAATTGACTAATTTAAATAAAATTGTAAGTGAATAAAAATCATCCTTTATATACACCTTGGTATATCAAATACATTTTGAATATTATTAGTAATTGAAACAAGTTACAGTACACGCCCATCACACTTTATTTTGACGCAGATTTTAAGGGCCACAAAAGTTTCACCCCTTTATATGTATATAATGTTTTGCAATATATCAAATTAGGCCTTAAGATCGAAGCAGAAAATGGCAAAATTGCATAATCTTGAGGTACAAAACGAGCACTATTCATTAGCGTCGAAAAATGTGAAAAACTCATAATATTATAAGAAATGGGTGCCAATGGCCCCCGAGATTGAAATTGCAAAAAAGGGTATTTACAAAGTAGCAAAAAATAAATAAATTACAGCACAAAACGAGCACAATTCAATAACGTAAATGAAAAATTAAAACATTAAAGTCGGGGCTAACTTGACTTAGCCAAAAACTATAGTGGTTGGCAACAAATTTGCCGCCGTTTTTTAATAAATGTAAACATAAAAAGATTAATGGCTGTATTACATGATTTTAAAAGCTTTCAGTCATTTTTTCTCCTAAAAATGTCGGTATTGCTTCAAATTTATAGTATACATTAAATGCCTTCTAGATCAAAAGAAAATATTACAATTGACTAATTTAAATTATCTTGCGAGCTTAAATGAGGAAAAGTCATCCTTTATATACCTTGTTATATCAAATACATTTTGAATATTATTAGGAAATGAAACAAGTTACAGTAGTATTACGTAAGTGTTAACATCTACAATAAAGTTCGCAACTATTTGAACCGATAAGCTAATTGCATAGATACTTCCTTCCATAGAATACGATCATATATCAAAACGTTTCAATATTAATGTGCATTAACCAAGAAACTGCTGAATGTCTACGGCTGATTATGTAATGTTCAGTTGAAGGGGAAAAACAATTAAATTGATTTGATAACAAACTTAATAGGTAAGTCTACATACATATATGCATAATTTAATTTGTGCTGATATGAAGAAGAAGGTATTTACATTATCTATAGTTGTTTTGTTCAATTCTTTGTAAGTTTTTAATTGCAATTCAGAATTATGGGTTTGCGGTACTTTTATAAAATATATGCACTTAAAATAATATTAATAAAGCTGCAATTCCCAAGCTATGTGAATTAAGATTGATATCGTCAACTCTATGGATTTATTTTCCAGTTGCAACAACACAAAAGCAGCTCAATATGGTATTATTTGAATAGTATACAATCGTACATAGATGCAGTATCGAAATTTTCCTTTGTTGAGAAGCTTAAATAATGCTTACTATTTACAGTAATGCAGATGTACGGAGTTTCACTTTGCTAAAGTTAGACTAATGCGCTTGTATTACATCAACAAATTTAAAAACATGTTTTTATATCCTTTATTTTGTCTACCATTGTATACTTGAAACAAACCTTATAAACTGATTGATTGCACAAATGTTAACATTATCATTATCTGTGTATACTTAAATCTTTTAGTATAAAATCAATATTTTATTACCAAATTATATTTTATTTATATTGCTTAAAAATTTCTATTAAAAATAAGAAATAGTGGAGAGTTGCCGAAATGGTACCACTTAACTTTAAGGTTTAATAAAGAAAATTTAGTCATACATTTTAAAAAGCACATGATGTAAAATGTTAAAGCAACATGTTTTTTAATTTATCTAGCATAAATACATTTATAAAGACTTATTAATTATAAAACTGCTCTATTTTGAAAGTGTTGAAAAACTACGATTTAGGCAAATGTATCCTAAATCGTATCAATCTGTTCTTCAAATAGTGAAATTAATTTTGGAAATTATAAAGACAATTAAAAATGTATTAAATGAACTTATTTCTGTGTGAACAACAATGATAATTTTTTATTTGCACAATTAGGGCAAAAAATGAATTAAGTAAAATAATATGTTACAAATTTAATTAAAATGAAAATAAATGTAATCGGACAGCTTTTAGAAAGATAATCGTTATGAATAAAATACAAAAAGTAACATCTAACTTACTTGTTTTTCAAATTGAACTAGAATAACGTGTATAAGTAGTGCAATGCGCAAAAATTAGTTTTTATAAGACTAATAACATACTTAATATCAAAATATGCCACTAGTTATTAGATTTTTAAAGTAATAATATAAAACGGTTGCGGGTTAATATTGATTGAATATTTATCAAAACAATGCTTCAATATAGAACAATAAATTTATTGTAAGAAACTTTTCTGCAACAAATTTCTAACAAAAATACAGCGGAAAAGCGAAATTCTACAACAACTCAAGTTGTGGATAGACAGCCACTCATCTAATACAACAAAAGATAGACGTTTACATGAACCGATCGACAGATCCACATAATTTATATTTGAGGCAAAAGCCGGCTCTTAAACTTTTATAAAGCATCTGTATTGGGAGGAGGGTTGTTAAAATAGAGCATAAATTGTAATTATCAAAAAGCTTTTTGCGGGCGAGTGTATTACAGTAATATACAAACGTTAATTCAACATTAATCTCAAACATTTATGTATGCAAATATGACGAGTATGTGATTGCTAAATTCCAAAATTGAATTTATACAGCAATACATGTATTGAAGTTGTTAATTATAACTTATACTCAAAAAACGCTATTTGCATTTCGAATTATTGAACGCTGAACAATGTGTAACAATTTGATGCATTTTTTATATTTGTATTTTCCTTTCTTTTATGTAATAAATTAGTCTATTTTAGAACGCATTTTAATGTCTTTCCGGATTTTTATCCGTTGTCAATTTTGCATCTATCAGCTTTTATCAGCGATAAGTGAAAGTTAATAGATGGAAAGCAGGACGGTTAAACTATCTTTATTCAATTATTCCATACGCATTAAAATCAAATTTCCACATCATTGATTATTTTTTTTCTTATATGCTGCTATTGTTGGCTCGCCACGATGAATGAAATAAAAAATTATTAATAGCGAGGAGTGTTTGTTATTATTCACTTGTCATGGATGATAAAAAGTTTAAGATAAGTTTAAAAATATAAGATGGAGCCCTGAAGATGCGTCCTTGCAAAAATTTAAAACAATAACAATAATAATAAGAGGTTTTAGAGGTCGTTGTAGTCACGTTCTCCTCAATAACGTATAAATGCACGCCGTTTTTTTATTGGGATAATAAATGATGATATACGAAAAATCCTTTCTCTTTTCGAAAAATGAATAAAAAAACACATCGTCGTTTATTGATATTTTTTATATAATGCGTTAACAACGCGCCGACGATTACTAATATCGCATTTTGCATTGTATCATTGCTAGTAATAGTAATCAAAGAGATTGTATTTCTGCTTAATTAGATTAGTAGTGATTTTTATGACATCAGAAATCTAATCATAAGTTAAGTATTTAAAAGCGGATTTGTGTATTCACAAAATGAATGTTTTAAAGCTGGAAAAAATTTGTTTTATATAGAAGAAGCTTTTAGTAGCAATTAGGCGGAGAAAAGAAATGAATATGCAAATTTTTGCTTAAGAGATGAAACGACGTTTTAATTTTTATGTTTTTTTCATTATTGTATATAGCTTCAGGTATTAATAAATTTTCAATGACTTCAATAATTGTACTGTTAGAAAATTTTTTACATTCCAATCAAATTTTTTCTTATTTTTTATATTGAAAGCAAAAGGTATAGTGAAAGGTAGCTCAAATACAGTACAACCTTATAATAAATTAAAAGTTTATATAGACAAACAGGTCTCATACTCACTTATCAGACGTAGAAAAAAAATTACGTCAGTTTATGCTGCAATATTAATTACTAATCAATTTTGTGTGTAAAAACTGTCTGTATGCTATTAATGCGCTGCGACGTAGGTAGGTTTCATATAAAAACAAATATGTCTCGTTTTGCAGGCCTGTTTCTAACCACAAAAATGCACTGTGTTGGCTTTACTAAAAAAAAAAACTTTATAAAAATAGGATTTTTTCTAAATGTGCATAAAGATAAATTGAAATTTATCTTATTGAGTTTTAGAATTTTCCCCTCAGCAATTTACCACACAGGCCTGAGTTAAGTTTGGGTTCAAGAAATTTGACAGGTCAATAGTCGTATGAAAATATGTTTTTAAATAAGCTTAGCATCACAAAAATCTGTTTTTTATTATAATAGATATAACGTATAAAGGACTCAAACAGATAGAAGATTATTAAAAGTTGTTTTTTGTTCGAGAATATCTTAGAAAATAATATTTTATCTATTTTATAACGTTAATTTTGTAACAAAAAAAAATTCATTAAATATATACATTTATAACTATTTCCTTACTTCTAGTTCAAACAGAAAATCACCAAAATTGACCAATTGACTTCTTTATTGAAATAGAAAATAGATTATTCAATGGCAAATTTGTTTTATCCATTAAAAATATGAAAAGGGCTCTAATATAGCTCCAAAAGTGTAAAATAATAAAAACTATGTGGTTAGTAACAAATTTACACCGGTTTTTTAAGCGAAAGTTGAAAAAATAATAATTTCATAGAGCGTAATACTTTTAGTAAAAAAGACTTTAAAGAGCACCCTGTATATTATACTTATTGTATTCATTTCAATTTTACTGATTCATATCCAAACTGTGTTACCGCGTAGAGTCATATTACAACTTCATTAAAAATAGTTTTCAATAAAAGAATTCTTTAATTTTAAATTTTGAAAAACTCTAGTTTTACTTCTTACATATCGTTATAGTTGTAATGTAGTGTCTTCTAAAAAGAACTAGTTTATAAAATGTGTTGTGTTTTAAAAAACTTTACATAGATAAGTTATATAAAGTCTTAAAATAATGTAATACCTAACTACTACTAATTCTAGTGGGTAGGGGAGAAGAGAGTACGTATGAACACCAGGACAAAAGTGGACATTGGCCTTTTTTCTAAACTTAAGTACCTGAAGGTTAAATTTTCACATTCAGAGTTTTACGGAGGGTGAATCTAAACAACCACTGTAGGTAAGGTAGAAATGCGCACGTGTGAAAAGAAAATCTAAGTTCTCTACATGACGAATTGTCCACAAGTGCACTCCCCCCTAACACGTTTGTAAAGTTGCACTACAATTTATATTTTTCGGGTTACGCAGAGCGCATTTATAGAATGACTAATTCAAATATTCAATTTTAGTTAATTTTTTGAAAGGGTTGGATGTCCGCCCTAACTACAAACCCTTACGGTATAATATAGTTCAGAAGTTAATTACGTCCATAGACCTATGCTCTAAGTATGTCGTACAAAATTTAAAGCTAAAAGCTTGAAGTGTTTAAAAGCTATGTATAATAAAAATTGATCTGAATCAAGATTGACAGACATATAAAATTCTTTCATATGTAAGTAATGCCATTAAGCCATCGCATAGTAGTACAATACAATTTTTTTATAAAATCAAATCACGGATAGTTCATTCCACATGTCATGAAATTGGTTCCATTATTATCAGCTGAATGTTTGGATGTTTTTACGTCTATCAATATATACACATTTGATCGAGCACGATTGACATGAAACAAATATTTGTTACAAAAATTAATGGGATATATTATCATATAATATGATAATTTACACATAAATACACAATGTTATATGGATTTCGTTATTATTGTTAGGATAGATAAAATAAGAAAAAAAAAGATACGTAGATAGAATGTTAAATAACAATGCAGTGGCGGAATATAACGGAAATATGGAGTAAAATAAAATAAATCTTTTTGCTACCTTTGTTGCAAACCGCAGAAAACGAAGAGATTTTCTCTCTATATATAATATCAATCAAAAGCGGATTGTTTTACAAGTTAAAGTAAATTTCATTCTAAGCGTGGCGATGTATTTACATTTCCGTTTTAAAACTAGATTGTAATGGAAAAACATTTCAAATACATGTTTCAATTTAAAAAATACAGTACGAATGTATTAATTAAAGAATATAAAGGTGTGTTCGCTATAAATAATTAAAACATATGTTGGAAAATATAATTACATTAAAGTTCAATAAATAATTTATAATTAATTACAAAAAATGTTGGGATTATATAATACATACATCAAGATGTACATTTATCATATTTTTAGCCAACAAATATTTCAACAAGCCGTTGGAAATAATAATAATAATATATTATAAAATTTTAATTTGAATAGAATTACGCAACATTAAATGCCTACTAAATGATTATTAGTATAATTTAAAAATGAAGTAGCTAATTTAAACTAAACTGTTATTTTGAATTACTATGAAATTACAAATGGAAACAATTTAAATTCTTGCGCTCTTTTCCCAAAAAGGGGAGTTTTCTATGGAAGTGGGTATTTACCTATCTTTACTACGCATAACATATTTATTAATGATTTTCTATTGATATTGTGCGGTTTTGTAGAAGTAGATGTTTTAATAAGTTACAAATAAAGCAAACATACCTAAAAATAATATAAGGTGCACCGGAAAGTTCTGTCCACTTTATTGTACATCATGTCAAACCATTTTTTTAATTGCAAACTTTTATTTAAACAATATTTAACTTAATGACGGGAAACCATATATGTATTATATTTTTAAAATATTTTTTTGATAAATTCTACATTTAAACCAATACACAATATTACATAATCAATATAAACTCATTTACAACTTAGCATTGTCTAATAGTGAGCCCTTAAACTGCGGAGTTGAGGCATTGTCTATTCTAAACATGTAAATTAGCCTACTAAAGTAAATCTAAATTTAAAAATTGGAATTATGCTTGCAAAAGATGTTAATTACGGATAAACACTATAGTGTAAAATACATATTAATAAAGAAGAAGAGAAAAAATATTTTTGTTGCTTACTATAAACGGACAGAATTTTCCGGTAGATCTGATAATATAAATATTCCTTTTAGTAAAAATGGACATAAAAAAATAGCAAGAATCATAATATACATTTATAAATTTATATGTAGGTATTAGTAGATATTCTGTTGCGTCATTATTTTCAATAGGAGTTTAGTTTAAATGACCACTGTTATAGCTGATTTCAAAATAGCAAATTATGAGCGATTTGTTATTCTGAATTAATTGAAATTCTTTGGAAAAAAGTAATAACCAAATGGCATTTTTGTTGAAATATTTTATTCTCGTTCTATTTTTCTATGTTGCTTGCGAATATTTTACAGTTCACTTAACATTCTTAGGATGACACATAGTACAAAGTCGTTTACTGTCTTATATATTTTAAAGCATATTTTCGGGAAATTTGATTTTCAGATAAATCGTTCAGTGGATTTAAATAACTATTTATATCTTTTATAACATATTCGTTCAAAAAATAAATTGTTTACATATTTTCTTTTAAAAAAGCATGCCTATACACCTCGGCACTGGCAGACATTGACGTTGATTTTGCAAGTATACACGTATTGTTCGCATATAAGATTTTATTTGTTTTTGCGTATCGGAAAAAATCGAATATTTAAAAGCATGTTTTGCCATACAAACCAGAAGCAGAAAATTCACAAGTCAATGAAACATCAGGCATGTCATTTTCAGATAAATCGTTCATTTGATTTGTGGCGAATTGCAGAAACATAGTAAATAGCTTGTCAAACTTCAATTCAAATTCTTGAAATATTTTGCAACGTATATGCAAAACATTCAACACGGACGAGAGAGATTAATAGACGAACTTTGTCATTCGATGTCGAAAAAAATTGACAAATTAAATAAAATACTGCGCGCAGCCCTTTTATAAAACGTATGGTAAAACATTAACCGCATTAACATTGATGCAATCTAAGTTGTTAATCTTGTTTATTAAGAAGGAAACGTGGTTGTTATTTATCTAGATGGTATATTAACATAACACACGAGAGAGCAACATTCCAACGCACTTTTCTTTAATTTGCACTTACATATATTCTAAAAGGTATCATACATTTTTGCATAGGTTGTGCTAATGTCCCTTAACAACCTTGCACTCGCACGTTTCTATACGTACGTATAGTACATTTAGGTATATCGATCGACTAGCTAGCTGAATGATTGAATGATTCATGTAAAAATATCATTTGTATATTTATTGTGTTGGCTTGTTGCAACTTGCAAAAACATCTTATTGTCAGATTATTTATAAATGTATACGCATAAATATTCAGCGTATATGTCTGACAAATGATTTGAGATTATAGATTGACGAATGTTTATTAATGTATTATGGTACGCATTTTAATAATAATAATAATAATAATAATAATAATCACTATCTACGTCGATAAAATTGTCTTGTTTTGATTTTTGTAATATGTGCGTGTGTGTGTCCACAATACATGCACCCACCGCCAAGGAGAAAAAATGTTGTTTATATATGTGAGACATTTGAAATGGAAAAATGTCGATACGCAGATTGGCGACATATTTTATGTGTGGGCCATAAAAATACAAGCTGTATAAAGTATATCAGATTCAAAGATGGAAGTGAGGCTAAAAGATGCAAGTCACTTGAGGGATGGAAAAAGCTTGAGCATCAGTTGGAGGGTGAAAAACGTAAAGGCCATAAAGGGATCTAATCTCATAGTCTGGTCAAATGTTTTTATACAGAAATTGACTTTTTTTCTACTTGTAAAAGATTTGTTTTCGTTTCATTGCACAACCGACAACTTTTTGCGCTTCCGATAAAAAATGTGTATCCTAAAACAACAGATACTAATTGCTAAATAAAAATTTTTGCTATCGGGATTAGCCGTTAGAGAGACGAAAAAAGCAATTACGTTTTTTGGCAGATCGGATGGAAAATTGCGTGTTTTATCACATGTTTCTAGTTTTATTAAAATTAATCACATATATATAATTTGACGTTTATGGCATGTGAACAATTTCTTAAAGAAGTTTGCAAACCTTTTTAACATCGGTTTCATATCGTTTTATGAATAAATACAGCACAAATAAAATTCATAAAATATGTTTTCATAAATAAATGCTATACAAATATGGCAAAATATTATTAATTTGTGAATTTTTAAATTCAATATAGGTTTGCAACATATTGATATTGTATTTACTTACTTACTTTGCTTTATTATTTCGAATTTGCAAATATAATGTCGAAATAAACAGCAATACATTTCAATTAATTCCCAAACTAATGTAAAATATTTTTAATCAAGCAACACGTAATTGATTAATTTTTGTTTTCATTGCATTTTTAAAGAGAGCTGAAATTGATAAACTGCGTAAAATATTATTTTGCAGGCAAATTTTTATTGATTTCCATAGCGTTTTATTTCGTAATAATAGATATGTCCACTTTGTGCAATTATAAACTGATATTAAACAAAAGCTAAAAAAATTGTTTGTCATCTATTGTGTAGCAATTCTGCGTTATAAAAAAATTATATACGTAATATAAGCCGCGATATAACTTTAAAAATTATATTTATAGTAAGTAGCGGTCAGAGGCGTCGTTATAATGGTAACAGGAACCTAAGAATTAATGCATCTTACACAAAAAATATTGTTTTCATATAGAAAATAATAAGTGTTTATGCATTAAAAGGATGTATCTCTATAATTCTTAAATATTAAATTTTGAATGTTTTTACGAAGGAAATTTTTGCGATATTCTTCATAATTTCATGCATTTTCCATCTAAACTTTGCAAGAAAACAAGAAAATGCAGTTAATCATTTTATTAATCAATTATATTAAAACTCAAAAAAATTGATGAAAAAGGAAAATATTTTAGAAAACGTAAAACATTTCAACGCATGAAAATTCATCCGAAATTTAATGCTTAAGAAACGTGCAACGAGTAAAAAAGTAAGTTGGTCACTAAAAATTTGCTATAAACCAAACATAAAAAACATACATTTAAAATTTTGTTTCCAACTAAAGAAAGTGTAACATTCAGAACACAACTTAAACTATTGTATCAGGTGTTATAAAATATTACATACATACTATAAGTCATGATATAAGTTAAAAAATCATTTCTATAATAAATAGCGGCCAGAGGCGTTGCTATAATGGCCAGAGGAACCTAAGGATTAAAGACTTACACAAAAAATATTATTTTCATATAAAAATAATAAGTGTCTATTGATTATGATTCTTAAATATTAAATTTTGGATGTTTTACGAAAGAAATTCGTGCGATTTTCTTCATAATTTCATGCATTTTCCATCTAAACTTTGCAAAAAAATACAAGAAAATGCAGTTCTTCATCATTTTATTAATTAATTATATTAAAACTCAAAACAAAAATTGATGAAAAAAAAAATTTTAGAAAACGTAAAACATTTCAAGGCATGAAAATTCATCTGAAATTTAATGCTTAAGAAACATGCAGCGAGTAAAATTTGCTATAAACCAAACATAAAAAATATACATTTAAAATTTTTTGTGCAACTAAAAAAAGTCTAACATTCAGAACTCATCTTCACAAAATTTTTACGCACTTATAGAAGGTGCAATATTAAAGTGTAATGCTTTGTATGTATTGTATTTATTTATTTTTAAGAATGTTGAAATGTATATTGTAAACCCGACGCTTCTGGTAAGGATACTACATATATTTTTGAATGATGAATGTAAACGTTTTAATTTATTTTATTCGAAATCGTAAAGTTGTTGTAATTCGATAAAAAGTACGAATAACTTTTCCAATTTTGTTACATAGCAATACAATACATACTAATTACAAAATAAATTTTTGTTTTATAGATTGGCCATTAGAGGCGAGCAAAAAAGCAATTTTGCCTTCTTTTTCTTTCCGAGGGGTTAGAAATTTACTGATTCTATAGCGCTTTTATCATTTTATCTGATTCAATTTCAATCTGAAGCTTCTGTGTGTTTTGTGTTAGATTAGAAGCACTAGCACTAGCAAAGAAAACTATTCTGTTGTCTGCCACTACTTACTTTCCACCACTGTTACTGCTTTTAGGAGTCTTTATACAGGATACGATCTTGCACTCGTTGAATCGGAAAATAAATGAAACTTACAGGAGCTGAAAATTATTCGTCGTTGCTCCTTGCTGCTGTTCCTTTTTTGTTTCAACGCAAATAAAAATGGAAGAGGAATTTTATTACCTACTTACAGCTTACATATATGCAATGAATATTATCTGCAAAGATAATAAACTATAAAAAATGTGGATATTTTTTTTCGTGCGCCGAGAAATATGGAAGATATCTTTTACTGCATTATTACACCGCGCAGATGACATAAAACTTAAATAATACGCTTTCGTTACAATTATATATTTTGTCTGTTATATATGTGTGCATGTGGATGTGTGCGTTACACAAAAATGTTCATGATATATAAAGCATTATCTTAGGGAGGAAAAAGGGACTCTTAACTTTCAGTTCTTTTGCCAAGACGAAATGCACTATAACCTTTAAAGATACGTTTTATAGCAAGTTTATTACATCTTTCGCTTTTTTGTTCGATGCTTTGCTAAAAAGTAAAAGGAAGAGAAAAAAGTGAGTTAAAATAGTACACAAACAGGCGACGAAACCTCATCATTTCCAAATAATATTGTAATGTTTTTTTTTTGAAAAGTGTTGCCGGTAATAATTTAGCATTATTGTTCGTGCATAACAATTACGTACAACTTGATAAAAGCAGCGTTTAATTTTAATGGCTGAAAGTGGCGATAATTAATATTTACAATCACAAATTATTAGTTTTGGATTCTCATGCGTTTTACCTTATATTGTCTTATGATTTGTTGACATAGAAACACCACTGTTATTACCTATTAAATTATACGTAATTTAACATCATAGAAAATCAATGTGTGTGAACACATACAATGTGCGGGCGTACGTTTACAAGATTAATAAAAAAATTTAATATATTTTGTACAGATATCAGTTTGCAAATTGTAAACCCGAATAAAGCCAGTAATAATTTGAGCTCTGTATCGAATTTTTATATGCATTTGCAAATATTGCAATATCAATTTTAACAGTATAAAATTTTCCAATATCCATACTATTGAAAATATTTGCTGAAAGTTTTTAGTGAGTGGTGGTGTATTAAAACTGGTCGTGTATGAAAAACTTCAATAACTTCACAATTTTAAAACTACGATAGTATAATATATGTTATTAAAAAGTTTTTTTCGGCGTTATTCTAATCTATAATCTATCAGTTTGAGAACGGGTGCAAAGCTTCAAAATCACGAACGGTTGATTAGGATTGTTATCAATTAACCGAAGCTCGTTCGAATTGCGAATAATTACCGGAATTGACCAGCATGTGAAGAATATCAATTGTGAAGATTGAAATCAGTGGTTTTAATTACGGTAATAGTTACATTTAATTAAATGAAAAAAGCAAAGATGGCAAAAGTAGGCGATGGAAGTACCTAAATTTATAGCTGCTGTGAGTATATTTTAGGACAATAAAATTTACATTATTGTCTCGTAGAGGGTGGCAAAAGCTGTCTTCAAGTACTGATGTCCTAGAAAATATCACCTATAAAGTGCCGCTTTATGGCATGCAAAATTTTTCATAAAAATTCGATGATTTCTCAAAATATGCGCTCAAAATAGACATTTTTCTCTGGTGGGAATATAAAAATATCAAATTGTAAATTGATTGTAAAAATATAATCGTCGCTTGAAATAAAACGATCTTTTGTTATACCTACAAATTGAGATTTTTGATAAAATATGTTCATTACACTCTTTAGTCACATAACAAATATTGCAAAATTATATAGGGGAGAGTAGGAAAATCCCGCACACTAAGAATACTTGGTAATTGTTCTTAAATAACAAATAACGAATAATTTGCAACTAATGTACATGAAAGAGCAACTAATATACTATGTAAATGAATATAAAAAATATCCGAATTAATGTAATTCAGTAATAAAAAATGAAAAAAAGAGCAAAAATCATAAAGGGGTAATGGCAAAACTGCTAGTGTAATTGCGCTCTAACAAATAAAATAGGTAAAAAAGCTACATATTGTAAACTTGTCGTTAAATATACAAAAATCACATTTGTAATTATCAAGGATGTCCTGTAAACTGCATTCTGTATGGACAATTCCGAACATAATTCACATATAAACCATCATTTATTGCCTTTTCTAAACTTCATGACTAAAGCTAGGAACGTCATTACCCCGTTGGACAAATTTTATTTCAAGAAGATGTGAACGGCAATCTAGTGCTAACTATAACTTAAAATATTAAGCAATGCACAGCAGAATGCCTCTTTGTATATATATTATCCAGAAATAATTATTATATATAGAAATAATTTGGCTTCAATTCAATTCAAAATTCAAAATTCAAAACACGAAAAAATATATGCAAGGGCTGCTAATTTATTTGTTGAGGAACTGTCATTTTGCATTATGTTAACTTACACAATGTTTGCAAGGTACTGAAGCGTTTTTCTGATCCCTACACCTAATAATTTTTAAGATAGACCAGGTTGCGGCATTACCCGGCGATCGCCATTGCCCAACTTTCCCCTACCTATGTATATTATATAAATTTTAACTGTGCAACGTTATCACACAAATGTATAGGTAAATTTTCCGCGACCAGAAATTACCTAGTTTGTATACTTTTTCTATCTGCCAAATGCGATATAATTAAAACTTGTGATAATAAACAAGTTTTATCTCTTTTTGCTATTAAGAGAACAAAAAACTTTAATAAAATAACTTGGTGGAAAAGCGAACAAATGAGCGCAGAATGAATAGAAATGCATTAACCAAAACTTCGAGTTACAATAAATAATTTAACAACAAGCAGAATTTAGTTGTGAAATTTTATCTAAAATCGCATCAGCGTAAAATTAAAGAGTTCACCAAAATAATTTTGTTACAAAATTTGTTGTATTATATAAGATTTTAACAGAATTCTCACACTTTATCATTTTTGATCTTTATGAAAAATTATTATCTACCTATAAAATATTCGAAGCACAAAAATTAGATGATTTGAAATTTGCTGACGTTATTATATAAAATATCGCGCTTTGTAAAAACGATTTAAAAATCATTGAAACAATTTGATGATTATAAAAATTTAATTAGATAATAAAAATGACTATAAATATGGAAGATAGAGTATAAAGAGAGTAATTTTTTGTTTAATCCATGTAGCCTTATCATTCGAAGTGATTATTAGCGGAGCAAAAAATGTATAGTCAGTAAAGTTTTAAGAACTTTTTGCTCGGCACATACATGTCCAGTGTTATTAGTTATCAAGATAAAACTTTAAAACTCCGCAACGTTAAAAACTTTTTTAAAAACTTCGTTCTTAATCAATGTTATAACAATAATAATTAATATAAAAATTTAAATGAATGTTTCAACTTTATTGTCGCATTAAAGTGAAGCACGTACATTAATAATAAAAACATTTTGTTATTGCACTCTTGCAAGATATGTTTTTTTTTTTGCTTCGGAGAAATAAAAATATCGTACAAGCATCGTGTGACCAAGCAGCGGGAAAAGAAATAAAATACCCTAAACCAAGTTATATGCCCTATAATTCTTACTTATATCTCTCGTTGGTGTCGGCCAGTACAAAACTGCTCAACCCTCTGACTTGCTATTTTTCACTGCGGCGCTTTTCTCTCGCCTCACGCGTCTAACAAACTAATCCGTATCCTATTTAATTAATACACACAAACAACGCCATAATGCGATAGCAATCGATAAGATGAGTGTCATTGCCATTTTAAACTTTATTACATGAACCGGGCTTTGATAAAGTATAGACGATCGGGTGATAATGCATGTGGGAAGTAAAGTGACTAATGACATTCTTTCAAAACTCAATTTTCTGCTACTGCTTTAAAATCAATCTTCCTATGAATACTTATCCAGTATGGAATAAATTATAAAACAACATTGCCTGGATGATGAAGTTTATTTCTGGGTGTATAAAAATGCAATAACTTACGTGTTGGTTATTGGATAGGAATTGCTTTCAAACTCATGGATTATAACTTGTAACAAATGTAAATGAAAGAAATTAATTTTCTTATATAAACAAATGCAAAGTAAAATGCAATTATGTTTAAAATATATTTAAAGTGCATTTACTATAAATTTCACATTGCTTTTATACATACGAGTGAGTATACACGTATGTTAAAAGCAAGAAAACGTAAAATGGAAAAATATTACGACAAATTGCAGCATTCATACTTTTATATTATATTTAATGTAAATTTAAGCATCACTTATCTATATTTATATTTATACTTAGTCTAGATAAAATTGTTATTGGATTTTTAGACAAACGATTTTGGAAAAGCAACAATTATATTTGCGTGACAATGAATTAATCTTGCAAATATTCAAACTCAATTTCCTTCACTCAAAATAGAGATATCATTAAAGTAGAGAAAACACTTCGATTTTAATTCAATTTGCAAGCATATTCATTAAAATAGATTGAAATTAAATCCATTGAAGTGTAAACTTTTTTATAATTGGTTGCATATTTTTGTAAAATCTTTACAAGCAACTATTATGCATAAATGTATGTAAATTGGAATGTACCTCATTGATTTTAGTTCAATTTTTAATATTCATTCACATAATTACAAACTTGTTAAATGTTTCAATTTCAAATTATAGTGTTTAATTTACCGGTTAATTTCCAAATTTCAGCCAGAATTTACAATTCAGAAATGTACAAATCGGTGAATGGTATTTTTGCTATTAATTGCAATGTTAAATACTCATAAAATAGTTTAAATATTTAAATTAAAATAAATTACGTAATCATATGCTTCAAATAATATCAATTAAAATGAAATAAAAACGTTCATTTTCAAGGCATTAATTAATTATATAATAATAAATATTAATTTAGCGAATAAGGCTGAGATGCTAAACTCTATTTAATTAATATTGTAATTAATTTTTATTCAGTAAACATATTTTATTAACTTACATAATAATCGTGCGGATTTTATTTAAATTTTAATTAATGTTGAAATTTAAATATTCATTAAAAACTAACAGTTTTTCACCATTCTTAAGAGACCATAAACAGATAAACCTACAATAATTAAATATTTATACGACATTTAATTTGCTAATCAATTCTGCAATTAGAAATCGATTGATGCTTAAAGATTTTTTAATAAAACATGTCGCAACTGTGTAGAAGCGATAATAAAAATTATATTTCCAGTTTTACGCTAGATTTAATTTCTAAACGAATAAATTCATAGTAAATAAAATAAATTAATATATTAATATCGAATAGATGTAATCTAGTTAAGTTGCAACGCTACAGTTCCCGGAGATTAATCATATTGTATGTTTTCCTTAAAAGTATCAGATTGCAATTGAAATGTTAATTTTTTAAAATGAAAGCAAGTGGCAAAACCGCAAATAAATGCTAAACGATTTAAGAGCATTCATAAAGATATCTTACAAAAATTTAAACATGGAAATAAATCCTACTTAGATTTAATTGCAATTTTACGCTTCATTGGATTTATGATGGATATGGAAGTGAAACCAGTTTAAGTCTGAGATGGTTAAGTAATAGGAATTAGGTTTGGTAGTATAATTTTAAGGTATGGTTAAATTTATTGGAAAATTCATAGGAGTAATAATTAATTTTGTCTTGTTCACTTTCAAATGCAATAAAATTAAAACCACATCATATGGGTGGAACATTTTTATTCAAACGCAAATTAATTTGCGCGTAAATTATACCTATATATGCATAGGCTTAAAAATCAAAGAATATAAGAGAAAAATTACTTAAACTGCCTCAGAAATTGCAAGTTGGCGCCAGACCTTTGAGGATTTTAGAGGTAATATGCGATAAACGACCTATGAAATTACTTATTAATCAACAAACCGTATAAATTTTATAGTGCGATTATATGAATTGTTGCTATAACAAGGAAAAGAAGTATAAAATAACATGCTTCTAAAATGTATGAAAAAAAAATAAGTATAATGAATTGCACTAGAGTACACGACGGAATTTTTGAACACTTGATACATACATACATCTTCGAATAGAATTGTCACGTGTCGTACGTTGCAATACCACTCACTACATCTCCAGAGCGAATAATAATTTTGGTATAATTTAAAGCATTTTCTCTTAGAATAACCTCTACTTTGTTTACCTAAAATATTGCACATTCCTCCTGGCGTACGTTGTATTAAAGATGAAAATGTAATATAACATTTTTTGAAAAAATTCAAATACATCTCCATTTCATAAGAATCTGTATTATATGACTGACCACTTAACATCATATTAGTCAAGTCTCATTTTAGATTGCTTATTTCGATAATAATTCCTTTTTTAAATTTTGCACAATAATTGCATGATTAAATTAATAATATATAAAATTTTATAATAAAAATTTTAATCTCTCTGAGAGGTTACTCAGTTGTTTTGCTGTGCTGATGAGCAATTTACACTAACTTGACATTAGACATATTTTTATATACGTAATTGGATTAACCCTTTAAAACACCCATTTTGCCAGACAAAAAGGACTATATAAGTAAAAGGCACCTCTATGAAAGTATATCAATTGAACTGTGAAACTTCGAATGTTGTGGTTTCTGAATAATAAAGTGAAAACCTAAATATCGCATATACGGCGACAGACAAGTGCAGACAATTGATCGTCATGTACCTCTAGATATCTGACATGTCGATCCTCGTATGATTGTCTTGATGCAGCAGCTTTGGTGTACTTTATCTACATTATTTTTATACTTACATTGATAAGTAGTAAAAGAGTTCTCCCTACTTCTCCCTTAAAATCGAATTCTGCCAAAGGAGCTCTCAAATCTTCCAAAAACTGAAAAATTTCCACTGTACCCTTTTCTAAATTTGTCATGTATGTACTTTAGAGATAAAAACGCAGAAAGTTTCTAATCCATACCTAGAAAAATATTAGGAACAGTATTAGTATAGATTCTATAGATATTTACAAAGTGAACTCCCAAAAAGATTGAATCAACCAAGACTTTTAAATTAATTGCGGTTGTAGTACATTAGTAGTCCATGAAAATGTTTCATAAATTGATTGAAAATCGCCGATAGGCGAGAAAGGCTTGTTTACAATTTACAAGAGAGTTAATTAATAATCACAAAGCGACAAAGCAAATGCAAATGGGTGATTAACTTAACAACTTAAAAATAATTGACGGACGCCGAAGCTCCTGCACACTTTTTGCTTTACTGTATAATAATTTAATTATGAGGAAATGCTATTTGCTATTTTCTGTGACTGAATTTTAATAATGTTTATTGACCGCGATTTCGATTATTAGGCAATCATTATCAAAATCAATTTCCTACAATTGAATTAAAATGTGTATTTGTAATAAAATAGGTATAATAAATATTCAATGCAATTGTTGATCTTCATAATTATCTTTTAACAATCAAATCGATTAGCAAGTATCTAAATATATAGAATTTTTAAGTCCTGAAAATTGGCGTCAAGAATAAATTTCATATAAAATTAGATTATGTTTAATCGTAGTATCTAAATTGATAAATAAATCTAGTTTAATAATAAACTAAGTTTGGTTAAACCGTAATTTAGCCTATGATTCTGTAAGCAATACAACCCTAAGTAATACAAATTAGGATTGTATTACGACATTTATTAAATAATTCGAATTAATTTTATCTGTTTCACTTTCAAATGTAATACGATGCCTAACAGCTTTATAGAGGGTAATAAGTAAGAATAAAACACATAATTCGGTACATGTAAACTTTACTAGTTTTTTTTAGTTTATGAATATAAATGAGCTTTCGCATGTTGAGTGGGTTAAGTAACATGAAATGAGATTGTTACAAATAATTTGAAGGCATGGCAAAATTTATTATTGGAAAATTCAATTTAATTTCGTGTTGCTTGATTGCCGTTGCAATAAAATTGAAACCGCACACACTGCATTGAAAAGCCTTTCAATCAAAAAATCAAACATACACTACTCGTATACACACGTATGCAAAGTTGGTGGAAAAATGGTAGATTATAAATCTGATAGCCATCGCGCTGCTATCACGATTCGGTTCAAGTTTGCAGTGAAGTAGGCTATAGGAATATTGCATTTCTGCGAGTTTCTATGAATTCGTGAAAGTCTTTTACATAGACGATAAATTTCGTTTAAAACGCTACTAGTTTATTATCGTGTTGCACATGCCACGAAAACGATACATATTTATTAGCTTGGGTTTTTTAATCTAAATCAATTAACCAAATAAGGCTTTTAATATTATTAATCAATTACGTAGTATGTTTACATGTTAACGTGCATGTATCATAAAGCTTAAAAGTTTGTGTGTGTATAATGTCGACTAAATTTCACACATAAACCAATTTTGAAGCAACATTGATTGATTATGTTGAATGTTGAAATTTAATACAATTTACATTTTAAAGTGTAAATCTAATTTAAAATGTAAATAGACGGTTTATTCAAAAGGTTATTGTATTTAGTACATTAGTGGATTATTTATTTAAAAAAGATGCAAATGGTTTTCAGATAAAAGATTTACAGGAATAACAAAGTGTTTTTTCATAATATGAACATGGAAAAAGTGCGACACTGCAAGGAATAATACAAACGCCTTGCTCATAAAATATCACTTATGCAAAAGCTTGTGAACGAGGAAGGAATAGGCTTTGCCATATCCTCCGGTGGTGGTGATACGAAGTGGCGTTTGTAGAAAGTCCGTGCGAGTCTCCCGGAGCGACAATAAATCTGTTCGTCGCTTTTCTGCCAAATCCGGCATCGTCGACCGTCTTCCCAGCGACAAAGCTCTGACAAAAAACTTTTTCGTCATCGCTTTTGCCATAAGGCAGCCACCACCACCATCTACGGTGAAAATTTTTATTTTTTTTAGGTCATAGTAAACACGTCGTAGAAAATTATGGCTTATAATAAAGTGCAGCTAAAACGCGACGATAAATTAACGTTTTAGACACACTACAAACTCCAACATTGTAATAAAAGTTAATGGCGTACTATACACTAATAATTTTCGTTTATAAAAATTTACTATACTAATCCAACCAATAAACATTATGTATTAATTATAAAGCTTTTCGAAAATCATCATCCATAAGATTGCTGTCATTTTTCATTGAAAGAAATCATCGGCTATTTGTTAGTGTTAATCGTCGATGAATTACGAGCCGTTTATGAAATATTGATTGCGTTTAAATTATCAATGGAAAATGAGTGATTGTTGTTTATAGCAGGTTTTTCTTCATAGATTTTCAATTTTATTAACTAGAAATGAAAATATTTTCGCAGAATTTTTAAGCGGCTTACACTCATTCTCCGATTTACATGGGAGATTGGTGCTGGGAAAAACCGTGTAAATCGAAACTCAGGATTAATGTAAAATTGGAAAATACGTCCATAACATTCGATTGATCAATTGAATATACACAAGAATGAAAAATAAGTAAGATCTTTTTACAACCATAGAAAATAAGGCAAAGGTTGATTGAAATATGAAACATTAGTACATTAATATTACTATTTGAAGTTTTCAACTTGTCAATTTAGATATAGGTACCTACATATTTAGAGGACAAATAAATGAATTTGCAGAGATTATCACAATTTTTAGTTGTTACGCTTAGTCTTATAAAAAATATAACCATGAAAAAGCAAAGATTTAATCAATTTCGTGTAATTCGTGGGTTAAAGCAAAATCGTGTAATTCAAGTACATCAACAGCTAAACGGATGTTTAAAAATGCATTTTTCAAACATAGTAGGTATGATTTTTTTAGCTTAAATTTATGTTTCTTATACTTAAAGTTAATTTATATTTAATATAAATTTTTGATTTAAAACTGAGTTTTCAATTTGTTTAGGTAAATTCCCACATATTTAAAAGACAAATAAATAAATTTACGCAGGCTATCAAATTTTTAGTTGTCACGCTTTATCGTATAAAAAATATAACCGTGAAAAGCAAAGATTTCATCAATTTCGTGTGATGCGTGTCTTAAAGCGAAATCGTGTAATTCAAGTACATCAACAGCAAGGTGGATTGTTAAATATTCGTTTTACAAACATAATAAGTATGATTTTTAGTATAAATCTATGTTTCTTACACTTATAGTAAACATTTGCATTATCCCGCTATAGGGGACATTTAGGTTTGGCTTCAGGTTCGTATATTGAAAAACCACGTCATTTTAAGTTTAACAATTGCACCGATATAATAGGGGTGCCTTTTAATAGAAGCGTATACATTCAGATCTTTTTGACCACCAAAAAAAACTATTTTAGGAGGAAAAATAGACATTTTCCGGCGGCCAGAAAATATTAATTCCGAGTGCAAATGGTAAATTTATATTTAACATAAATTTTTCATTTCGAAACGAAATAGTTCATTTTAATAAAGCTCAAATTTTTTA
Source organism: Adinopsis sp. GC000173 (assembly GCA_030264715.1). NCBI lineage: Eukaryota > Metazoa > Arthropoda > Insecta > Coleoptera > Staphylinidae > Adinopsis > Adinopsis sp. GC000173. Next base: position 29,513 of record JARJDW010012938.1, read on the forward strand.
TTATAGAAAATCATTTTTCTGTTAAGTTTTTTATGTTTTTTTTTTTGATAATATTAAATCTATAAAAAGTAATTTTTCAAAATATCCACTTCAATTTTGTTGTGATATACCTTTGAGTTTATAAATATCGAGCATACTTATATTGGATATAAATTTTGTTTATTGTCTTTTATCAATTTCTCTCACAAAGGTTGAAAATCCCATTTTTATGATAACCTTATGTAATCTACATATTTGTTTATCTGTTCGGAATTTCCCGCAACACAACTTTTCTATTGATTTTGGCTGCAAAAATACTAATTTATTGATCGCTTTCGTTGTAATTAGTAGATAATTTACAATTTGGCGATCGCAGTAACAACAACAAACGCACGCTTGGGAAATAATCAGTTAGATAAAAATTAAGAATAATTAATTGGGTGTGTATTTAGTGAAATTAAAGCGCAATTTGTTGATACGAATTGGCCGGTCGCAATTTTCCATACGTCTGATTGCGCGAATTGCATCACAAATTCGCAAGTTGGCTTCAAATCGTCTAACGGTCCATCGAATACAGCGCGACTAGACACTGATTGGAATTTATATGTTTCCGAGGATCGTATATATCGTTCGCTCCGGAATCGAACTCACTACACACAGCGTGCACTCTCACTACTCTATCGAACGCAGAATGTGTTTTTTATCTGATACATCGTAAATTTGCATTTAGAACTGATTTCTTGATAAACTAAGCAAAATGAAATAACCTGAGAAAATATCGACCGGCGGCGCGTCTAAGAATGGAAGCTGGAAAAAATAATATATATTTATCTAAAACTTTCATTCATGACATGAAAAGGTCCCATTTACATTTGTTGGAAGCAAGCAGGAAGCGAGTTTTAAATTTGTTCGCAGTTACTTGTGGAAATATCGTTTTGTTCTTGAGGAAAAAAAGATGCACGAGAATGAAGTATCCCATAAAAATATAATTTTATTATACGCTCTTGCTCTGTTTGGTTTATATCATCACATATTTTCAAACATTTTTCTATGGGCTAGTTTATTTTTATTTTTGAGGCAAGGAATAAGGATAGGAAAACAAAAAATTGGTTTTCCAACCCAGTTCGTTTCAATCGCAATTAAGCATTAAAGAAATTTGATATTTTCAAACGAAATTCAAGCCAAGTAAGGTGCAATAAAAATGCAAATAATTCTTTTGTTGTCTTTTTTTTCTTCGTGCGGTAAGATTTTTTCTTCGTTGTATGAATAATGCAAGGCCATATGCATAGATAAACTACATTTTTAAAGATGATAAATGTTTTATTTGGTGAAGTATTTTTTACATCTCTGCTCGCTGAAGGTTTGTTTATGAAATTTTATTGTGAATGCGTCGGCTTTAATTTAATTTAATTAATCCGGAGGTTTCTTTATGCTGAAGGCGTACGGCTTCCGCTGGTCCTTCCGTGGAACAATTTTAAAGGGTTGTTCTCTCTCGTCGCTATGCGTTTTAAGCTATACACACCACCACCACGAGTAACACTGCCAGAAACGATAACTTGGGAAGTGGGTTAAAAGGGAGTTGCTTATTGGAGTGCCTCTTTCAACTATCATAATTTATCTCCATCTTGTTTTAAGCCCTGTCTTTTCTAATTTATTCGTGAGAGTTTATAATTTACTAAGAAAGGGAAACGAAATGGCATGTTTACTTTATCACTTTACAATACCAATCTTATAATCGATTTATTCGAGGTCCTAAGATGGAAAGTAACAATCGCCTTGTAAATACGGCAATAAATAACAACTGCTTTATCTTCTTAAAAAAAATTATTTTACAAATAAATTACAAACCTATAAAATGCGCAAAAAATTAATTTCCAGGCACGCGAGATTTATTTCTTTGAAAATGTGAGTTATTTTTGTGATGTTTTTTGCTACCATATTTGAAACATTAACTCCAACAATAAATAAAAACGTTGAATCCTATATTCATTTGCAATAAATCAATTACACATTTTATTTTATTTTATTTTATTATAAAATTACTGAAAATAACAAATTGTTTTTTATGTAACATTGGTTCGAAATTTGTAATTGAATTTGCTTTTATTGTATTCAATTCTATTTTTTCATTTTTACACAATTTTACCTACTATTTTTTTCTCTCTCTTTCGTTAGATTGTGTAATATTAAAACACTTTAAAGGAAATTACAAATTATTAAACATTTTTTGGTTATTAAACACGTTAATTTATATTTATTCCGACATTGAAGATTTTCAATTAAATGCTGTGGACAATGACGTGAGAAATAATAATTTGTTACAAATAAAAATAGACAAGTTGTTAACATTGTAAAAATTTTTAAAAACTTTTAATTAAATATTGTGCATTTTATGTAGTTGACCTCATTTCAGAACAATTTTATATTAGAAAAATTAGCATATTGTTGAATTTTGTAAGCTTAAAACTGGAATATACTATACCCAGTAGTTTGTTATCAAAGCCATCTAAATTTAACGATAATGAATGTTGTAGACCGTTAAAAAATCTATGCAAGTTAAGACTTTTTTAAGTGATTAAATAATACCCCCATAAGCAATTGAATCCAGGCATTATAAAAGTTTTATGCCTATAATTAACGTTCCATGTTTTACAATGCTGTACTTCGATTAAATAACAATTATTTATCCATACATATATCTAGTGCTTAATGAGTTGATTTAACGTTTAAAGCCTTTAAATATGACATAAATAATGCTTTCATTATATGACGTGTTTAGAGACAAGCAAGCATTGCGACCTGGCCCATAATAATAGGGAAGTTGTAAAGTTTAACAGAGGAAAAAAACGCTTTATTCATTTACTAGCTATAAATAAATTTTATAAGTCGATTAAAGCAATCGCCACTTCTAGTATAAATAGAAAAAATGCTCAAATATTACTGTTAATTGCAAATAACAGGAATAAATATTTCAAAAAACGTGATATTTACAAAACAATTTCATTTAATTGCTGCGTAAATAAAGTAGCAAAGAATGCGCTGCTTCCACTTTCAATTTTCACAACATAAAATTGAAAAACAGCTACTACCAATAAAATACCTATAATAATATTAATAATTAGATACATACTACCAAAACAGTAGATAATGCAGCGAAAATTTAATTTATCGCATTTACGTTTTCTACGATAAATCATCGAGCGCATGCATTTTCAGACGCCGACGATTTTCTCCCAATCAAAGCTCAAACAAAAAATGTATCTAGCAAAAATTGTGCTGTATAGATGTGTTTCGTCAGCGTAAACAAATACCTCGATCAAACAATTTACATAATTTTAAATTTTTATCTAGCGTTGTTTATTGTGCCATAGTCGAGTTTGCCTTCATTATTTCACGTTGTACCGTTTTCATACCGGTGAGAAGGAAATTTGAAATTGTGCAACTACCACCTAATTGTCAAGCGAACTACGCATCATCATCAAGTGATACTATCTAGTTGTTTATTCATTCGTAAAAAATGTCGATATAATTTCTGTGAAAAATCGTTGTTTACAACTAATTAGAAATGAATAAACACGTTTTATTTGCATTATGCAGGTAGAATAGCTGTTTATAAAAGAATTAATTTAATTGTTATGCATAAAATTTTCTAAATTAAAAAGTAATTAATGTTTTGGCATTTAAATTTTTTTGCGTTTTTCTTTCATACAAAAAGAATTTAAAAGCAATTTGCATTTTAATTAATTAAATAGATATAGATATAGAAAGTAGTACAAAACAAAGTTTTAATTTCTTAAAAGCTAGCGCATATTATTGTTCTTTACACTTTTATCAAATTTAATTTTCAGATTTTTTTTTATATTAAAGCTTGCTTTATAATAGTATATGGAGAGGAATGGTAAGCCACCCTTGTGGAATAAAGCAAAGCTGACATATTTTCTTATATTTTTTTATTTAATGATAATAAAAAGTAGATTCGAAACAGAGGCGTCACAAAAGCGCGTTTCATAAAATGCTAATGAATATTACAAACTTTTTTGTTTAAAAACTAATTTAGAATGCAAAAATGCAACAGTATTATATAGCATACTATTTTTCAATTTCCGCAAAAAGAAAGTGAAATTTGATTTAGAATTAAACATACATTATCCTTTGTGATTGTAGAATTTTCTGAGAATCAAATGCTGCGTCTTTTCTATTAAAAGAAATCTATAATTATCCTTTGTTTTTCAATAATTTTAAATAATTTGACTAACAAAAAAGATTATGCCGTTAGTGTAAAGATAAACATGGACATGCACGTCAACAATATGAATTTTCAAATGAATAAAAATTGTAAGTGACAGTGATTGTGTTTTATTATGTACGTTTCCCACATTTAAATATAATATATGCACTTTTATTCAATTCTCTCCGTAAAAAAATCGCAAAAATAAACAACGTTTTAAACTTTACTCTATACGTGAAGATTTTGAATTTCTATTTGTATATTGCATTTCAACATCATTGATTTTTTTACGATTTATTGTTGTTTTCATTTCGCTACCATTCAACCAAACGCCCCCTCACAATAAGTCGCATTTGCAAGTGTATGATATCCAAACATCCGTCGCAAAAATAAATATATGCAGTGTGGGTCCTCTTATTGTCGTAGCGTGAGGCGTAAGAATTTAGTTTGATTATTTTTTTAAAGAACACTTTTTATGAGATGGGAAATTAAAATAGCTAATACTTTTCATAAAAATAATGTTTAAAGTTTTTAATTGAGTTTCTAAAACTATTAAAATTTATAGGAGTAGTATTTGTTTATATTAAGATTTTAGGTTAAAAAATGTTGCAAAATTATGGTGTATTTATCGTTATGACAAAAATGGAAGAATGATTAAAGTAATTTTCGGAATAAAACGGAAGTAATTTAAATATATTAGCTCTACATTTGAGAAATATAACAAGGGTAATAAATCAGTTAATATAAATTTTTCAAACAAAAACTAGTACTATATATTGCATTCTTACTGTACATCATTGTGCCCTAATTTTTTTAATTGCAAACTTTTATTTAAACCGCATTTAATCAAAACCCATAAATTACATTTTTAAAAGGCTTTTTTTGCTATATTCTACATCCAAACGCATACACAATATTATATAATCAATAAAAAATCATTTACAAAGTTGCATTGTCAAATAGTGTGCTCTTAAACTTAAACGGCATCTTAAACTGCAGAGTTGAGGCAATGTCTATTCTAAATATGTAAATTCGCATACAAAAGTAAAAAATATAAAATCTATATTTAAAAATTGTAATTATGCTTGCAAGAGATCATAAATAAGGATAAACATTATAGAGTAAAATAAATATTAATATAGATAAAAGAAAAAAATATTTTTGTTGGGGCAGAAATTTCCGATAGAAATAAAAAATGCTGTTATACATTTTAATAATATTATAAGAAATAATCAATAAAATCATTTAAAATAATCACTCATAATAATAATAAATTTGTTGTTGTAAGTCACCGTTGAGAAACCTTCGCTTCGATTATCATTAGAAAATTCGTATGCAAATTCTTCGTTTTATTAATAAAAATATAGCCCGTCGACTTTGTTTATAAATAAATGTGACAAAAGCATGTAAAGTTTTATGTACTAGAAAGTTTTACATGAAATTTATTTTTATGAAATAATAAAATAGTTTTGTTTTATTGTTGAGTCTCGCGCTGCAGTTGTGTTGTGCGAACGCACATCGAACACAAAATTAAATAATCAAAAGAGGAATTTATTTTTGCTGTTAAATTATTTATACTGAATACATATTTTTATTTTTGGGTGGAAAAATTGATTGCGTAATAAAAAAGCCAGCCGTAATTACAAAGAACGTTTTTTTTTGTCGGTTTGCGTTCATAAACAGATTGGAAATTTATTACCAAATGTAAAATTGTTGTTGCATGCTGTTTATTAAAAAAAATCTATAAAATTTTTAATTTAAATTTCATTGCGTATATGAGTGTAATAAAGTCGCTATTAAAGTAAAACAAAAAGCTAATGTGTGAAATAGCGTTGCGTCAATGCTTCACATGGTTGTTGTATATTGAAATAATCAAAAATAAATAAAGAAGAATTAAAAGATTCGTTGATGATTGCCTTATATAACGGTTGTGATAGAAAGTAACTGCTACTACTCGATCCATTTTTTATGCGCTAATATAAAAGTAGATAATAATTGCATCCAAACCCATGAAATTAATTCTAAACACACATTTTATTAAAACTTATTAATTCTTTGTAAATTATCGGCGTTTATAATTCTTAAGCGTCTTGTTATAGTAAATAGATTTTTATCAATTTTATGCATAGTTTCACATCTTGCAAAAGATTACTTTATGATAATTGTCAATGTCTTGTTACGAATTTTTAAAGAATTTGAATACAAGTGAGATGAAATGTGCCACAAGGCAAGCCACGCACCTCTTCGGAGACCGTCATATGATCTAAAAACACCCTTTGCACTAAAACTGCCCTTAAACGTTCAATACTACTGTTATCATAAGAGTACAGATTAACTCTTTTATTTTTTTCGTAAAAAGCAAGAAATCTCTCTACAATTAAGCTAATTTTTATTCGAACATTACAAAAACGTTACAATAATATAGAATCTTTTAGATTGCGTTACCAAAATTATTGTGTAATTAAGGATCTAATTCTGACAGTTCAATACATAATTTGCCCAGAGTCTGTAAAGGTTTAAATTAAGCCCTGTTATGAGGTGTTATAACAAGAAAGGTGATCTCAATTAATTTATCTTAGGACCAGGCCATGTAACCAATTTGCCTTTAAATCTTTGAATACAATTGCGAACTATTCGTTTTTGTATCTAAGTTTTTTTTATCACAGTAAACACATTTTAAGATTTATAAAATCACAAAATGAATAAGAATCAATCTAGTAATTTATTATTCACTTATTAGAAACAAATTTATGATTCATACATATTTACCTACATTCTAGCTGTCTTTATTGGTGATTAAATATTGTATGATATATAAAAAAATAATAAAGACAAATTGAATACATTCCATAAATTTTATTTCAAATAATAATTTTCACTTGTATATTATTATGATCATTAAATAGCAATATATATTTTTAACTATTTGTGTGTCAAAAATAAGTATTAGATATTATTTTTTACTAAAATGTTTAATAAAAAGCAACATGTCTTCTAATTATAGTAATTTCAAATATATTTTAACGGTTTATGTAAAAACTTTCGCCAAAATGATAAGTTTTTTTTGTGTGTTGGGTAAATTTGGATATAGTTAGATAGTATGTTAACAAATTTACGAATATTTTTTATTAGTCACATTTATCTATAAAGTTTTCATGCGAAAAGCAGATTGTGTTAATAACATATGAAAAAGGCAAGTTGATTGAAATTTTTTTGTGTTGTTACTTTTTTACGCCAAACAGCTGACATTCGCAGTGTAAGAAATTGGAATCGTGGACTATTTCTAAGTTGGTTTTTGACGAAATGTTCATTTAATATGTGTGCACATTCAAAGGAAGTAGGAACAATTTGCAAATTTCACATACACACTTGTTTATTACACAAAAAGCTATTGATTACTTTCCGTCCAAAATCAATCACAACGAGAAAGTTTATTTAATGAATTTTCTCGACTATCAAACGGCTTGAATATATTAATATAACAATGTAATAATGTTTAGTCATAGTCTATAACACAATGTGGAATTTTCTATCAAATTGCTTTTTTTGTATGTATGGCACGGTATTTAGTCTCATCCGCTCTAATTAGAAAATTTGAAAATTGTCAATGAAATAATAAGAAAATCGTGCTGCCACGTTTTATTGGCACAGAAAAAGCAGCTGAAATATATCTAACAATAAAAACTTCCTTGTTGTTTTTTACGAGCGCATACAGAAAAATATAAATTTCGTAGCAATTTTAAAACAAGTGTTGAAACATCTATTCCAACTGTAAATTAAAAACGGGAGAGAAAAATGTATAATTGAGGGTAACACTTGAACTTCCATACATGTACTTTTATTTATATAAAGCATGCGATCGCAACACGTATATAAAACCAAGCAGCAAAACTAATAATGATTGTAAAAGGCTTTATTACAGCTATAATTACAATTTGTATTTGAACATTTGCGCGCTACGCTATTAAAATCATAACTCGAAAAAGCAACAAAAACAACAAAACTAAAAATCAACTTAACATGCTGCTTGCTTCTCAGGTGTTTATCCCTTAACCTACAAGTAGCTAAACTCCATTAAGCGTCTATAAAAATATTTAAAAGCCTAACACATGCATAAAACCAGTTTGTTGGCTACCGCACTACGATTCTGATCAAACTCTTACATTATTATTATTATTATTATTACGTGCAAAAAATTATTTATTGCTGGATATATGTGGGAGATCAAGCAACTGGTAATAAAAATATTTTTTGATGATAAGTTAATATATATAATAAGAATTATGGACGATAAACATGCAAAACGCTTAAAATTTATTTACATTTCGCGCGTTTGCTAAAATAAATTTAATTTGATTCAGTGGATGTATAAAAATATCGTAGTAAGTTTGTAACATATTTTTGATATCGTTAAAGTTGGCTTGTTATTTGATATTTTTCATATTTATGCGAATTCCAAAAGAAACGATTTTCTAAATTGAACGATGTTCAATAGACTTGAAAATCATACTTAGACTAACCAAAAATAACTTTTATTTTGCTTATCATTTTCTAATAATTTACAAATTTTAATAATAACCATATCTTGTTATTGCTAGCTATTTTCTTATTATATAACTTAAAATAAGTTGTCATCTTTTTGACAGCTTGAAACCTATTTATATACAAGGTGGTGAATTTTACAAAACCTCTTTCATTTGTATATTTTATAATACTATTTAAAAAATTGTTGCACTAACAAAAAAACTTTTATTTTGCTTATCAATTACTAATAATTTACAAATTTTAATAATAACTATATCTTGTTATTGTTAAGCTATTTATTTAGTGTATAAGTAAGTTGTCATCTTTTTGACATCTTGAAACCTATTTATATACAAGGTGGTGTATTTTATAATATTGTATAAAACTTCTTCCATTTGAACATTTTATAATATTATGTAAAAAATTGTTATAAAAATGGATTACGTTTCTTAGAAATATATTAAGAAGGATGTAGCTTAATCAGTGATTAATTTATAATAAGTATTCCATATATTGTATATATTTATGCAAATTCTAAAAGAAACGATCTTCTAAATTGAACGATGTTGAATAAAGTTGAAAAGCGTACTTGCACCAACAAAAAAACTTTTAATTTGCTCATCAATTTCTAATAATTTACAAATTTTAACAATAATTATATCTTGTTATTGTTAGCTATTTTATTCGTGTATTACTTAAATAAAGTTGTCATCTTTTTGACATACAAGTTGGTGTATTTTATAAAACTTCTTTCGTTTGTATATTTTATAATATTATGTAAAAATGGTTATAAAAATGGATTACGTTTCTTAGAAATGCATTAAGAAGGATGTAGCTTGATGGATGATTAATTTATAATAAGTAGGTAGGTACTTATTTATAAAATTAATTCTAGTTTAATTTCCATTACAAATGCTTAGATTTTACAAATCACTATAAAAACTCTAGAATTTAATTAACAATCAACACTGTTTAAATTTATATTTGTTGTATAAATAATGCTTAGTAAAGTATTAAATGCCGTATTTAAAATTTAATTATAAAAATCGGATTAGGGTTGGTAGATGTGTTATTGGTCTACCTGTAAACATTTGTCAAAGCGTCCCCCATGCAATCTAAAGTTGTAAGGTTCGGTTCGGATAATATTACACTTTCTATTTAATTTTCCATTATTTTTGATCGGCTTTGGCTCGTAAGGGAATGGTATAATGCTCAAAAAATTACAATATCTACTTGTTACTTGTTATTTTTTACATCTTTGATTATAGTCTTTCACTTATTGTTGGTGCTGTAATTACATTTCTTAAAAAAAAAATCGAAACACAAAGTTTGCACCTTACTGTATTATTATTGCAGTAGGAAAGCAATCACTATAAACCTTGACTGCAGTTGCATCTTATTTGCTCGGAATTACTGTATTATAGCAATTGGTTTCATTGATATGTAACTCTTTCTATATCTACTTATAAGTATTTTTGTATTTTAATATAATATTTCAATTGACAATAGATACTTAAAAGTAATATTTGTAGGATTAACAAACAATATATTAAATTTATTACTGACTTGTAGGTATAACCTTGATTGTGCCTACATTTTATAACACCCTGCATTAATACATAATTGTATAAATATTTCCACTATTTTTCATGATTATTTCAATAAGAATGCACGTCTAGAAACCTTGACTCTCGCATTGTTACTTGATATTACATAAAAAAATCACCAGTGCAAAGCTGGTTTTCCAGATCTGGCATGTTATTTTCTATAAAATTACGGTTTTTTATTTAAATTAACTAATCATATGTAAATATAGTTTCATATTGCCATGGTAAGCAGTACAACAATGTAAAGTTTTTACTCTCGAGTGGCAAAACTATAAATCCAACTTTCCTAATTTGTTTGAATTGTTTGAACAAAATAGTGCAACAAATTTTCATAATTACTCCACGAACAAACCATAAAAAGCGCATAAAATTAAAAGTTGTTAGTAAAGTGAAGTAAAACACGAAAAATGTTGATTGAATATTTCGCGTAAAAAACAAAGTAATAAAAATGTACATATCTTTTTATGAACATGCGCCAACTTCATTTAAAAGCAGGAAATTAAAAATTTGTTTGCTAAATCATAATTTAATATGCGATATTATATTAAAATGTTGCTGTTTATTGCTAATTTTGAGCGCACTTAAGATTGTTACAACAATTTGCATAAATTCAGGCTCGAGTGGAAGCGATCCAATTACCGGAGCTCTTTTCGATGATAACATTGTTGCATATTCTCGTTTACAATAAAATAATTTCATATCGAATGGGTCGCAATGTTCGAACGTATGATGTGTTCATTGAATAAACAACGATGTTAATAAAATTGTTTGTTTACATCGTGATTCTGTTTCAAACGAAGCAATCAAAACTATTTTTTAATAAATTCAGTAAAAAGTACTCTACTCCTACTTGCTTTATTTACTTTTCATTTCTTGCTCAATGTTGCCGTATTTTTATTATGCGCTTCGACTTTATATATTTGCATCCGCGCTTTATTACAATTTTTTGCAGCTCAATCAAAACCGATTTATTTACAGTAATGGCTTACAATAATGGTAAATTAGTAAGTAACGTGCAAACTTGTTTATGTTTAAACATAAGGCATTAAAAAGCGTGAAAATGGTGCGAGTTTTGATTAAAATTTTGTTATAAAAACATATACATAGCCGTACAGTTACACTTTATTGTTGGTTATTAATGTTTTAAAGGTTTGTTGTTATTTGTACCTAATCGTAAATATGTCCATAAAACTGGAAAATATCAAAATATTTGCAAATGAATAAAAATTAATAATAATAGATAATAATAATATTTCAAAATAACTCTTTAGGGGCGGGTCAAGTTAATAAACGAATTTCGAAAATACTGGCGCCAGCCGGGTCTCATCAATGGACCTTTTGATAAATTTACTTGTTTTAAAAGCCGAATAACGCAAACTAACGCTGCAGATACATTGAGTATGCATTATTGAATTGTATTAGTGTATGTTTGTGCACAGGATGTTGATATATCA